>CM053328.1:0-100000 GCA_028583605.1 Dastarcus helophoroides | reverse complement strand
ATAATACTAAAAATAGTAATGTGTTCAAAATTGCCCCTTTTTCATTTATTTTTGTGTTTGAAAATTCGCGTTGGAGGTGGCTTGCTTTCATAACATTTTTTAATCAAAACTGATGCGATGGTACATCTAATAACAAAGTGTGCCTAAGGTGTTGTTCAAATTAAAATTAGATTAGAGTCGAGTTGTGCAAATAATGTACAACTCCCACCATCAGTCTAACCAACCAACCCATGAAAGGTAGAACTCTTTCGTACAAACTCCATCGAGTCAATGACTCATCGAGGTAACTCTACCATGCTGTCAGTTGAACACAGTTACCTGTGGTTATGTGCCACTAGGTCTAACTTTTTCCGCTTTTACTACCTAATTTAGTTTCTTTTTTCTTTCCAACAATTATCTTCAGCCAACCCATCGGTATTGTTTTCGATAAGTTGCGCTCCATATATCGAAACACCCACTACGCACGTTTATTACAGGTAAGTTAAATTGCAATAATAATTATTGTTGCTTATCGGCATGGAAATGCGACCTTCAGCACATATTCGTTCGTTGTACAACAAATTTACGACAGCTGGTGAACTTTTTTCGTTAAAACGCATTATTATCGAATGATAAAACGTCGATTCAATCAAGCAGATACTGCTTTTGTTAAATGTTGTAGTGGGCAGAGTCAGTTTTTTCGCAGCCACTGGAATTGTCCTCAAATCTGGCCCATTTGAGGGTCACACAGTCAATTAAAGTTAAAAGAAATTTTTATTGAAGTTTGTTAAAATATAGTAATTTTGTTTATTCAAATAGCATTGACATGTAAATATCAGAAAAAAATTCAGTACGTCCCCATTTGGGTTGATATATGGGCCAAAGACATTTCATTACACAAACATCTGCTTAACAATACAATTTTTTAATTGTAAGGATTTATTAAAGGGAAAATATTTACTTATGCAGGTAATGATGCGTCGTGTAAGCATCAGATAAACAAGATATTACCATGAGGCGTGAGATTAAAATAAAAATTTAGTTCTTCCCCGATGATGCTTACAATCTGTTGTGAAATTTACGTTTATTGATTAAATATTACAAAGATGCGATTTTCTAGAAATGAAGGAACTATGTCTTCTAAGGTTAGTAGTTTGTAAATTACGAAAATATTGGAGCGTTATTTTGCTCAAACTTTTTTGTTAAAAATCAGGTTGTTTATGTAACTTTATTCGAAATTTGTGTTCTTTCTATCAAAATTCCCATTTTTTGTGGTTCTTGGTTATCTTCAAAAATTGAAATACAAATCTTGTCCCCTGAAACCAATAAAGATCATCAAATTAACTGTCGGTGCGAAAGTTCCAATTTTTTCGACGTTTTTTGAAAAATTTCGAATTTCCTCCCAATTTTGAAGTTTCAAAACGATTTGTCAAAATTTCTCCTATTTCTACAAATTTCTTTATTTTTCTTAATATTTGGATTTTTATGAAAATTTCAACCTTATAGAATCTAATTTTCCAAAAATTATGAATAGTTTTTTCAAGTTTGGTTGTTTTTCGAAATCTTGATTTTTATCTCAAAATTTGATACTAAATATTTCTGAAAACTTCGATTCTTTGCTTGAAATTCGTCTTTTTATCGAAATTTTGACTTTTCTTCTTTAAATCTATCTTTTTCTTAAAAGTTTCCTTTTCATCAAAAATTCGAAATTTCGCCTTTATTTTCAAAATTTTTTTTTTCGAAATGTCTAGTTTTCTCAAAATTGGTTTTTTTAGAAATTTTGATACTATTTCAAATCCAATCCTTTATGTTCCTCAAAATTTCAATATTTTCGTCCAAGTGTCTTTTTATCTGAAAATTTTGATTTTTTTTCCAAATTTATCTTTTTATAAACAAAAATTTTCAAAATTGAACCATTTTATCAAAATTTAACTTTCATCACATCAATTTTCTGTGCGAAATTTCTGATTTTTTCGACGTTCTCTGAAAAATTTCGAATTTCCTCTCAAGTTTGAAGTTTTTGAATATTTCAAACCGATTTCTCAAAATTTCCCCTAATTCTATACAATTTTCTGTATTTTTCTTAACTATTGGATTAATGAATTTCAACCTTATAGAATCTAATTTTGCAAAAATTTTAACTAGTTTCTTAGAATTTGCTTGTTTTTCGAAATCTTGATTTTTAGTCTCAAAATTTGATATCAAATATTTGTGGAAGTTTCGACTCTTTGCTTGTAAATTCGTCTTTTTATCGAAATCTTGACTTTTCTTCTTTAAATCTAACTTTTTCTTAAAAGTTTCTTCATCATCAAAAATTCGAAATTTCGTCTTTATTCTTAAAATTCTTTTTTTTTTTCGAACTGTCCATAGTTTTCTCAAAATTGTTTTTTTTTAGAAATTTTGATTCTATTTTAAAGCTAATTTCCAATTTTTTCGACGTTCTCTAAAACATTTCGAATTTCCTCTCAATTTTGAAATTTTTGAATATTTCAAACCGATTTCTCAAAATTTCACCTATTTCTACAAATTTCTTTATTTTTCTTAACATTTGGATTTGTATGAAGATTTCAACCTTATAGAATATAATTTTCTAAAAATTTTAACTAGTTTCTTCAAGTTTGGTTGTTTTTCGAAATCTTGATTTTGATCTCAAAATTTGATAGCAAATATTTCTAAAAGCTTTGACTCTTAAAATTCGTCTTTTTATTTCGATAAAATTCAAGATTTCGATCTTGAATTTTCTTCTTCAAATCTGTCTTTTTCTTAAAAGTTTCCTCATCATCAAACATTTGAAATTTCGCCTTTGTTCTCAAAATTCTTTTTTTTTGTCGAATTGTCCATAGTTTTCTCAAACTTGGTTTTTTTTAGAAATTTGAATTCTATTTCAAATCCAATCGCTTATGTTCCTGAAAATCTTAACATTTTCGTTCTAGTTTCTTTTTAACTGAAAATGTTGATTTTTTTCCAAATTTGTCTTCTTATAAACAAAAATGTCAAAATTAAACCATTTTATTAAAATTTAACTATCATCAAATCAATTTTCTGTGCAAAAATTTCCAATTTTTTCGAGGTTCTCTGAAAAATCTCGAACTTCCTCTCAATTTTAAAGTTTTTGAGAATTTCAAACCGATTTCTCAAAATTTAGTCTATTTCTACAAATTTCTTTTTTTTAACATTTAAATTTTTATACACTTTTCAACCTTATAGGTTCTAATTTCCCAAAAATTTTAACTAGTTACTTCAGGTTTGGTTGTTTTTCGAAATCTTGATTTTTATCTCAAAATTTGATACTAAATATTTCTGAAAGTTTCGACTCTTTGCTTGAAATTCGTCTTTTTATCGAAATCTTGACTTTTCTTCTTCAAATCTGTCTTTTTCTTAAAAGTTTCCTCATCACCAAAAATTCGAAATTTTTCCTTTATTCTAAGAATTCTCTTTTTTTCGAAATGTCCATAGTTTTCTCACAATTGGTTTTTTTTAATAGAAATTGTGATTCTATTTCAAAGCCAATCCTTTTATGTTCCTCAAAATCTCAATATTTTAGTCCCAATTTCTTTTTAACTGAAAATTTTGATAATTTTTTCCAAATTTGTTTTTTTATAAACATTTGTAAAATTAAACCATTTTATCGAAATTTACTTTCATCAAATCAGTTTTTCTGTGCGAAATCTCCAATTTTTTCGACGTTCTCTGAAAAATTTCGAATTTCCTCTTAACTTTGAAGTTTTTGAATATTTCAAACCGATTTCCTAAAATTTCGCCTATTTCTACAAATTTCTTTATTTTTCTTAACATTTGGATTCTTATGAAAATTTCAACCTTATAGAATCTAATTTTCCAAAAATTTTGACTAGTTTCTTAGAGTTTGCTTTTTCTCGAATTCTTGACTTTTATATCAAAATTTGATACCAAATATTTCTGAAAGTTTCGACTCTTTGATTGAAATTCGCCTTTTTATCGAAATCTTGACTTTTCTTCTTAAAATCTGTCATCAAAAATCCGAAATTTCGCCTTTATTCCCAAAATTCTTTTTCTTTCAAAATTCTCTCTCTCTCTCTCTCTCTCTCTCGATATTTTTCAAAATATCCAATTTTTTGTAAATCTTGACTTTTTATTAAAAATTTTAATTTTGTATGAAAATGTCGATAGTTTTCCAAATTTCGATTATTAAAATTTTTGATATTTTCCCAAAATTCGTCTGTATTACAAAACTTCCATTTTTTCGAAAATTTGGAATTTTTTGAAAATTTTGTTTTTTAAAAATTGCGAATTCTTTTAAAAATATTGACTTTTGAAAATTTGTAGGAATCCAAAAATTTTCAAAATTCAATTCGACTTTTTAAAAGTATGACATTTTAACAGAATCTAGTCTAACTTTTTTAAAAAGTTCGAGATTTTTTCAATATTTCCACCCTTTTTTCCTAAGATTTGGATTCCAATTTATGAATTTTAACTTTTCAGATTAAAAAGAAATTATTTAAAGTCGAAATATCTGGAAGGATCCAAAATTTGGAAAAAGTTGAAATCTCGAAATTTTAGAATTTTTTTTAAGATTCAAATTTTTTATGAAAATTTCAAAATTTTGATTGATTTAAAAGCCTAACTTTTTTCTTTTTTAAAAAAATATCGACATTTTTAAAATTTCTTTAGTTTTGAAAATTCAAAAACGTGTAAATTTTCTAAACATTTCGCTTTTTGATAAAAACTTTAGAATTTTTTTTTTTAAATTTAGGCTTCATTTTAAATGGTCGATTATTTTTTTCTTGAAAATATTGACTATTTCAAATTTTAACTTTTTTGGAAATTAAGTTTTTTCAAATCACAAAATTCTTTTAAAATTTCACTTATTTTTAAAATGTTTGGCTCTTTCTCAAAATTTCAATGTTTTTTTCAAAATTTCGTTTTTTAATAAAAAAATTAAATTTTTCATGAAAATTTCACCATCTTCTCCTCCTCCTTCTTCTTCTCCTCCTTCTTCTTCTTCTCCTCATTCTCATCCTCCTTCTTCTGCTTCTCATTCTCATCCTCCTTCTTCTTCTTCTCCTCCTTCTCCTCCTCCTTTTTCTTTTTCTGCTTTTTCCCCTCCTCCTTCTTCTTCTTCTCCTCCTCTTCCTCCTCGTCCTCCTCCTCCTCGTCCTCCTTCTTCTTCTCCTACTTCTTCTTCTTCTTCTCCTTCTGCTTCTTGTTCTCCTTCTTCTCCTTCTTCTTTTTCTCCTACTTTTTTTCTCTTTCTTCTTCTCCTTCTTCTTCTCCACCGTCTTCTCTTTATTTTTTTCCTTTCTCTTCTTTTTCTTCTTATCCTTCTTCTTCTTCTTCACCTTCTCCTTCACCTTCTCCTTTTTCTCCTTCTTCTTCTTCTCTTTTTTCTTCTCCTTCTTCTTCTTTTTTCCTACTTCTTCTCTTTCTTCTTCTCCGTCTTCTTCTCCTTCTCCTTCTTCTTCTCTTTCTTTTCCTTTTTCTTCTCCTCCTTCTTCTCCTCCTTCTTCTCCTCCTTCTTCTCCTTCTTCTCCTTCTTCTTCTTCTTCTCCTACTTCTTTTTCTCCTTCTTCTTCTTTTTCTTCTTCTCCACCTTCTTCTCTTTATTCTTCTCCTTCCTCTTCTTTTTCTTCTTCTCCTTCCTTTTCTTTTCTTCTTATCCTTCTTCTTCTCCTTCTCCTTCTTCTTCTCCTTCTTCTTCTCCTTCTTCTTCTCCTTCTTCTTCTCCTTCTTCTTTTTTTCTCCCTCTTCTTCTCTTTCTTCTCCTTCTTTTTCTTCTCCCTCTTTTTCTTCTTCTTCTCCCTCTTCTCCTTCTTCTTCTCCTTTTTCTTCTTCTCCTTCTTTTCCTTCTTCTTCTCCCCCTTCTTCTCCTCCCTCTTCTCCTTCTTCTTCTTCTTCTTCTTCTTCTCCTTCTATTCCTTCTTCTCCCTCTTCTTCTCCTGCCTCTTCTTCTTCTTCTTCTTCTCCTTATCCATTTCATTCTTCTTCTTCTTTTTTCTGCTCTTTCTTCTTCTTCTTCTCCTTTTTTCCTTTTTCTTCCTTATCTTCTTTTCCTTCTCCTTTTTCTTCTCCTTTTTCTCCTTCTCCTTCTTCTTCTCCCTCGTCTTCTTCTTCTCCCTCTTCTTCTTCTCCTTCTTCTTCTTCTTCTTCTTCTCCTCCTCCTTCTTTTCCTCCTTCTTCTCCTTCTTCTTCTCCTTCTCCTTCTTTTTCTTCTTCTTCTCCCTCTTCTTCTTATCCTCCCTCTTTTCCTTCTTCTCCTCCTTTTCCTTCTTCTTCTTCTTCTCCTCCTTCTTCTTCTCCTTCTTCTTCTTCTTCTTCTTCTCCTTCTTCTTCTCCTTTTTCTTCTTTTCCTTCTTCTTCTCCTTCTTCTTCTTCGTTTCCTTCTTCTTCTTTTCCTTCTTCTTTTTCTCCTCCTTCTTTTCCTTCTTCTTCTCCTTCTTCTTCTTCTTTTCCTTCTTCTTCTTTTCCTTCTTCTTTTCTCCTCCTTCTTTTCCTTTTTCTTCTTTATCTTCTTCTCCTTCTTTTCCTTCTTCTTCTCTTCTTCTTCTTCTTATTCTTCTCCTCTTCTTCGCCTCCTCCTTCTTCTTCTTCTCCTTCTTCCTCTTCTTCTTCTTCTCCTTCTTCTACTCCTTTTTCTTCTTCTCCCTCTTTTTCTTCTCCTTCTTCTTCTTCTCCTTCTTCTTCTTCTCCTCCTTCTTCTCCCCCTTCTTCTCCTTATTCTTCTCCTTCTTTTTCTTCTCCTTCTTTTCCTTCTTCTTGTCCCTCTTCTTCTTCTCCTCTCTCTTCTCCTTCTTCTTCTCCTTCTCCTTCTTCTTCTTTTCCTCCTTCTTCTTCTCCTTCTTCTTCTTCTCCTTCTTCTCCTTCTTCTTCCCCTTTTTCTTCTTCTCCTTCTTCTTCTCCTTCTTCTTCTTCTTTTCCTTCTTCTTCTTTTCCTTCTTCTTTTTCTCCTCCTTCTTTTCCTTTTTCTTCTTTATCTTCTTCTCCTTCTTCTCCTTCTTCTTTTCTTTCTTCTTCTTCTTCTTATTCTTCTCCTGCTTCTTCGCCTCCTTCTTCTTCTTCTTCTCCTTCTTCCTCTTCTTCTTCTTCTCCTTCTTCCTCTTCTTCTTCTTCTCCTTCTTCTTCTTCTTCTCCTTTTTTTTCTTCTCCCTCTTCTTCTTCTTCTTCTTCCTCTCCTTCCTTTGTATCTTTCTTCTTCTTCTTCTTTTCCAGAGAAGAATACTGATGAGAATAAAGATAAAAATCATGAGCTAAAACTGATGACATGACACTTCCTAAAGAAATTTCTACCAAACTTCAAATCATCTTATCATCATCATCTTTCACCATCTTTTGAAATTATTTAATTTTCTTGAAAATTTTGACTTTTTCAACTTTCGACATATTTTCAAAATTTTGTCCTTTTTGAAATTTTGACTATTTTTCGAAATTTGTACCTTTTTTGAAAATCTTTACTTTGTTCAAAATTATAATTTATTTTCAAATTAAATTAGTACAACTTCAGACATTTCGTCTTTTTTTTATTTTCGATTTTTTCTAAATCTTTTTCAAAATGTTGACTTACATTTTTTACTATTTTTCAAAACTGCAACTCTTTAAATTATTGAATTTTTCAGAATTTCCACATTTTGGAAATCTTTTTATTCAAAATTTTTCCTTTGTATGAAAATGTCAATATTTTTCTAAATTTCGACCGACTACTAAAATTTTCGGTTAAAATTTCGACCTTTTCGAAAATATGAAATTTTTGGAAAATTTCTTTTTTAAAAAATTTCGAATTCTTTTGACAAAATTTTCACAATCCGATATTTCAAATCCTCGCTTTTTTAAAAATTCCGGCTTTTATAAAGTTTGGCATTTTTTGCAAAATTTTGTCTGACTTTTTTGAAAAAGAATTTTATCAAAATTTCAACTTGTTTCAAAAATTTGGATTTTTTGGAAACATTTCAACGTTTTTCAAAATTTAGTGTTTTTATAAAATTTTCGAAGTTTCTCTTGTTTGTATTTAAAAATTTTAGCCATTTTTAAATTTTCGACATTTTTAAAATGCAGTTATTTTTCAAAATTCCAAAATTTTGCATTAAAGCAAGTTTTCTTTTTATAAATTTTATTTTTTTCTCGAGATTTGAACCATTTTTTCAAAATCGGAGTTTAACTTTGAATTTTTGTCGAAAATTCGAGTATTTTCATAAATATTTGGGATTGAAGTGGGAATTTTTAAAATTTTAAATTTTAACTTGTTAATGTTGAAGTTTTTCTTTAATGTTGGGCTGTAATCTCGAAATGTTTACGTTCTTTGAAAATTTTAAGCTTCAAACGTAATCTTTAGTTCAAAAAACGTAGATTTTGAGTTTTAAGTCAAGATTTGGGGGAAAACAAATTTAAAACAATATATAGATTTAAATTCGGAAGTAAAATAATTGTCATTTCAGAGCAAATACTACTAATTAAAAAAATTAGGCGTAGAAAGGCCATCAATTAAAAAAAAATGTTTTAGAAACTTCGAGTTTAAATTTTTTTTTGTTGGAACGAATTGGTCCTTGATTATCTTCAAAAATTGAAATACAGAACTTGTCCCCTGAAACCAAGAAAGATTAAAAAACACAACAAAGGTTGCTCTAATGTTTCTCTCTGAAGATAACAGGTTGGCTGTCGAAACGCGTTAGAGCAATCTTTGTTGTGTTTTTTAATCTTTCTTGGTTTCAGGGGACAAGTTCTGTATTTCAATTTTCTAGTTTAAAGGCGAAACATCGACTTTTTTCTCGAAAATTCAATAAAAAAAGTCAAAGTTTCGAGTTTACCTCTAGTCGAAATTTCGATATTAAAGTCGAAATTTTGAGTTTAATTTTAGAATTTCTAGAACAAAGTTGAAATTAAAAGCGAAATTTCGAGAAAGGAGTTGAATTTTCAAGAAAAAAGTCGAAATTTTGAAATGAAAGTGGAAATTTCTATTTTATTCTTGGATTTTTGAGGAAAAAGTTGAAATCTTAATGTTGGACTCGAAGTTTCTAAAAAAATGCTTTTTTAATTGATATCCTTAAACCTACAATTAAATATTTGAGAAACCTTGGAAAAGCATCGATGTATCGTCACCTAATGCTGACGTTTGAGACATCGATGTTTGATTAAAAAAAATATTGATGTTCAAACATCGATGCTTTTTTCGACGTTGTTACATCCCTACATTAGATTCCAATTATTCAAAACCGTCTCGTTCTGACATTCTTAAACTGTTAGCATCTTTTATCGTTCTACAGTGGGAAACAGTATAATATATATTTTTTTTTTTGGTGGAACTGACTGGTCCTTGGTTATCTTCAAAAATTGAAATACAGAATTTGTCCCCTGAAACCAAGAAAGATTAAAAAACACGACGCAACTTTGTTGTGTTTTTTAATCTTTCCTGGTTTCCTTGGTATACTGCTAACATTGGAGTATGTTGGTAAGGTGTGATGGTCATGCGTGATGGTACCCGCGAAGTTTACCCCTATCCAAAATCCTCAACCCTTCAAAAAATTTCATCTCCAAAAAAAGAAATAAAAAATGTTTAGAACGAAGTAATTCATTTACATTTTCTTTTAACTAACTTATCGACCCAAGATTATTTCATTGTGACTCGAACCTTTATTAAAGCATGAAAATATTGGCAATAAAGTTTCAAAAGCGTAACTAATCATAACAATTTCATGCATTAACGTCAATTCATTTAAACTTATCAATTAAAATAGTTAAAATTCAATTGAACTCATTTTTATTGTTTAATCCAGACCCGTATTCAAGGCATTTTCCCGTTTTAGGAAGGCCAAGCGATGGCGGAATTCATGGAGTACGATTGGCGAACTAATTTATCAACCAAATCAGACTTCGAGTACAAAACCGATAGACTGGACTTGACAACGTCTATTCAAGGCTTGAGAAATATGATTTACAACTCGAGCGATTTAGAATTTAAAAATAACATGAAACAGGACGATAACACTTTGAGGAAATTCCTCTTCGCTAGGAAATTCGACGTAATGGAAAGCTTCAGGCTGCTTCAAAACTACTACTGGTACAGGAAAAAAAATTACGAAATTTTCAGAAATTTCGACAAAACCGCCCCGGATATACGACATTGTATTTTGAATTGCCTACCTGGCGTTCTTAAATCTAAAGATCGTAAAGGTCGCTGCGTTTTATTCTTAAGTGCTAATAATTGGGATTGCATTTATAGTATCGTAAGCGTATACAGGGCGTTACTTTTCTCTTTAGAATATCTAACGGAGGATATGCATAATCAGTCGAACGGTTTTGTGATTATAGTCGATTGGACTGAGTTTCCGTTCAGAAAAAGTACAAATTTGAAACCAGCTGTGTTAAAGTTAATGATAGAGGGGTTGCAGGATTGTTTTCCCGCTAAATTCAAGGGTATTCACTTCTTAGGTCAACCGTGGTATGTGGAAGCAGCTCTTACTGTAATTAAACAATTTTTGAAGGAAAAAATCAGGGAAAGGATATACGTTCACGGTAACAATCTTAGTACTTTGCACGATTACGTACACAAGGATATTTTGCCCGCGGAATTGGGCGGGGAACAACCCAGTTATAACCCAGAAACTTGGCTTAAAATGATCGATAATGACACAAAAATAGAATAAGTTTGAAGTATTTTCCAAAAGTATTATTTTTTTTTAAATTAATATTGATTGTAAAATCAAAGGCAGGTTTTACCTATTTATCACGTTGGTAATTAGTGATAATTAGACGACATGTATTCATCAACAGGACTGATCGTTATCAAACGAGCGTATCTTAATTTGATTGGCAACAGAAGCCCTTAGTTTAAGTCAATAATTTATTATATTTAATTTTTTTTTTAATGAATTAGATCTCTACGCTTCATAATATCAGTTTTGCGAATTCTTCGTGTAATGACACTTACTACCGATGTGATAAAGAGGTGATGTCTTTATTTGGACTTTTTTAAAAGTCGCAGTGTTTAGTTCAATGCTTTAATCAGCTTTAATTGAAAATTACTGCTGCCCCAAATGTGGTTATTTATAACGTTTTTTGTAAATAAGTGTCGAAATACAAAGTAGATAATTCACCATTCATAACAATGTTGTATTAATTTTTTTTTGATGTTTGTATATCTGTGATAACTTTTATAAAAAACCAAATGTATAATAAAAATTGCACAATTATTCCGTTTTTTTATATATTTTTGGGCCACTGTGATACTTTATTGTATTCTTCAGATTTTTTAACAAGAAAAATGTTTAGAAAATGATTGATTAGCTTTAGAAAAGTGTTCAGATTGTTTTCTTGTTAGTATTTTGCTGTAATTTTTTGGCATGTTCACGTATGTTACTTATTTAATCACTAGATGCCAAACTGACATTAGACCTTGACGTCAGCCTTAGGGTGCGTTTAAATTAGACACTTTATTCCGTATATTTCTCTTTGACATAAGTGTCAACTATCCTGAGAGAAGCTATCCGAGACTTATCTACACAATTGGGAGGAGATAGCTTCTCTCAGGATAGTTAACTATCCTGAGAAAAAGCTATTCGAGATTTATCCGCACAGCTGGGAGGAGATAGTTTCTCTCAGGATAGTTGACACTTATATCAGAGAGAAAATATATTGTAACAAATTGTAGTTATAAAATTTGTATTAGTAAGGAATTCTCTAGAAAAATTTGACAATGAGAAGCGGCCGCGATAATGAATCATACGGCAGACAATCGCTCTAAATGTTTCCGCAAACGATAAGCCTTCTCTGTACGGATTCCGTTCTAGAAAACCGGAAGCCTATAAATGCGTGGTCGCTTTTCCTCAGTCAGTTGATTAAACAATGAGTTAATGAATTAGTTCAGGGGTCGGCCAACTTTTAAACCCAAAGAGCTAGTCGCAATAAAAAAAATGATTTCGTGAATTTCAAAGAGCCACAAATTTTTATTTCTGATTTTTACATTTTATTTCAATCAATTTGGTGGAACGAACTGGTCCTTGGTTATCTTCTTAAATTGAAATACACAGGATTTGTGTAAGAAGCAACTGGTGAAGAAAAACCCAATAAAAAATTAATAAAATCAACACAACTTCGCAAAAAGTTACAGAGAACGTTAATATGACAAGTCTTAAATTTCGAAAGACTAATTTTTTTCGAAAACTAAAATTTCGGTCTTTGCTATGAAGCTTCTTCACTTTCTGGATCTCAAAAGGCCACAAAGATAAGGTTAGTCGAGGCCAAAATCACAATACGTTCAAGGTCACGTGAGGACAAGGCCACGCGATCTCAGTATCACGTGTGTTCAAGACGCCTGTGGCTAAAATCACAAAACCTTTTGAATTCAAGGTCACATGAGCTCAAGGTCAGATGAGCTCAAGGTCACATGAGCTCAAGGTTACATGAGCTGAGTATTATTGAGTTCATGTAATCTTGAGGTCAAGGTCACATGAGCTCAAGATTACATGAACTCAATATCACACGGGCCCAATATTAAGTGGCTCAAGATCACAGGGCTCAAGGCCACGCGATCTCACAGTCGCGTACGTTTAACACATATAGGTTTAAAGTTACCCGAGCTCGAGATCATGTAAGCTCAAGGTCACATGAATTTAAGATCAAGATTATATGAATTTAAGACCACGGATTTCAAGGCCATGCGATCTCAGTGTCTTATGTGTTCAAGACATGTAGGTTTAAGGCAGCACTGGTTCCAAGGTTTTGAGCGCCCCGGGAAAAACAAAATTTGACGCCCCTTGATACAAGAATATAAAAATTCACTGCAAATTGAAAAAAAATAATAAAAAATGTAAAAAACTTAAATAAAATATAAAATAATTAGCGTTTTAGCCTTTATTTGCTATTATTAAAGAAAAAACAATTTGCTTGCTAAAAAAATCGAAATGTCTCATGAAAAATGATCAATTTTAATTTATAAAATCGAAAAAAATAATGAATGTAAAATAATATTGTAACGAAATGTAAATTGTAGAATTTAGTAAGAAAAGTTTCTAGACAGATCTGATAAAGGAAAAGCTACCGCGATAATGAAGCTAACGGCAGATAAGCGTTCCAGCAATTTCGGTAAACGATAAGTCTTATCTGCGAGATTTTTCAAGAACCTGGAAGCCAAAACTATATAAGGCGGTCGCCTTTCCCTCCAGTCAGTCAAGGTGGACCGAGTAGCCTTCTTTAGAGTGACTGCTGTCGATCACGGACGCCTGCCATCGGAGATGAATTGAGTAGCTTTCGATCGGCGGTCTCCGCAGCTCACAAAATTATCACCACAGTAATGTTCACTAAAAGACGGCCGTCAAAGGAACGAAAGTTTCGGAACCGCGTTAAACTACCAAAGAACCATGATCCTCCAGTCAGTCAGTTAATTAGAGTCAGTGCAGTTAAGTAGTGAGTTAGCAGTTAGAAGTCAATAAGTGAGTTAATTGTTCAGTTGTAGTGATCCGAGTTCGCTTTAAAAATAAAGTGGGTATTATTCAATTCACATGTTAATCAATTCGAACCGATAGCCTGCAACAATATTTTATTTTTATGTCGGCGCCCCTCAAAAATTTAGCGCCCCGGACAGTCGCCCGATTTGCCCGCCCTTTTATCCGGCGCTGGTTTAAGATCACCTGAACTCAAGAATATATGAGCTCAAGAACATATGAGCTCAAGGTGATGTGAGCTCAAGGTCATGTAATTTCGAGGTCTTGTAAATTCAAATCACGTAAGCTCAAAATAATGTGTGTTCGAGGTCGCGTGCGGTCAAAGTTCTCTGAGATCAAGGCTACTTCAGTCACATGAGCTCAAGATTACGTTAACTCAAGCTCACATGTGTTCAGGATCAGGTCACCTAGAAGTTACGTGAGTTCAAGGTTGCGAGAACTCAAGGTCGCCCGAGTTCAAAGTCGTCCCAGTTCAAAGTAATGCTAGCTAAAAGTTACGTGAATTCAACGTCACCCAAACTCAAGATCACGTGAGGTCAAGGTCGCCCAAGCTCAAGGTCACGCGAGGTCAAGATCGACCAAACTCAAGACCGCAAAAGTTCAAGATCACTTCGATTCAAAGTCACGCTTGCACAGGATCATATTAGTTCAAGGTCATGCTAGCTCAAAGTCGCGTTAATTCAACATCGTCCAAACTCAAGGTCACGCGAGATCCAGGTCGCATTGGTTTCAAGCCACAAAAGTTCAAAGGTTCAAGGTCACGTTTGTTCAAAGTCACTTCAATTTAAGATCATGCTTGCTCAAGGTTATGCTGGCTTAAGATCGCGTGAGCTCACGGTTACGTAAGATAAAGGTTGCGTGAGTTCAAAGTCACGTGAGATCAAGGTCACAAGCGTTCAAAGTCACTTCGGTTCAAGGTCACACTTGTTCAAGATCACTCCATTTCAAGGTCATGTTAGCTCAAGGTTGCGTGATTTCACGGTCATGTGAGATCAGGGTCGGATGAGTTCAAGGTCACACTTGTTCAAGGTTACACTTGTTCAAGGTTACTTCAGTTCAATGTCATATTTGTTCAAAGTTACCTCAGTTCAGGGCCACTTTAATTCAAAGTCATGCTGGCTCAAGGTTACGTCAATTCAAGATCATATATGCTCAAGGTCACGTGGGTTCAATATCATGTTGGTTCAAGGTCGCGTGAGTTCACAGTTATGTGAAATCAAGGTCGCGTGAGTTCACGGTCATGTAAAATCAAGGTCGCGTGATCTCAAGATTACGTGAGATCAAAGTCATAATAGTTCAAGATCACAATAGTTCAAGATCACCCTTGCTTAAGGTCACTTGGATTCTAGGTCATACTTGTTCAAGGTTGTTTTTGTTCAAAGTCACTTCAAGATCACGTCAATTCAAGGTCATTGTTGCTCAAGGTCACGTAAGTTCAAGATCATGTTTGCTTAAGGTCGCGTGAGTTCATGGTTGTGTGAAATGAAGGTCGCGTGAGCTCAAGATCCCGTGAGGTCAAGGTCACAATAGTTCAAGCTCACACTTGTTCAAGATCACTTGGGTTCAAGGTCACATTTGTTCAAGGTTGTTTTCATTCAAGGTCACTTCAAGATCAAGTCAATTCAAGGTCATAGTTGCTCAAGGTTACTTTGGGTCAAGGTCGCTTGAGTTTACGATCATGTGAGTCCAAGGTCGCGCGAGCTTAAGGTCACGTGAGATCAAGGTTGCAAAGGTTCAAGGTTCCTTCCATTCAAGGTCACCTCAAGATCACGTCAAGTCAAGATCATTGTTGCTCAAGGTCACGTGAGTTCAAGATCATGTTTGCTCAAGGTCGCGTGAGTTCATGTTTGTGTGAAATGAAGGTCGCGTGAGCTCAAATCACGTGAGGTCAAGGTCACAATAGTTCAAGCTCACACATGTTCAAGATCACTTGGGTTCAAGGTCACATTTGTTCAAGGTTGTTTTCATTCAAGGTCACTTCAAGATCAAGTCAATTCAAGGTCATAGTTGCTCAAGGTTACTTTGGGTCAAGGTCGCTTGAGTTTACGGTCATGTGAGTCCAAGGTCGCGCGAGCTTAAGGTCACGTGAGATCAAGGTTACAAAGGTTCAAGATCATACTTGTTCAAGGTTCCTTCCATTCAAGGTCACTTCAAGGTCAAGTCAATTCAATAGTTGCTCAAGTTCCCTTCGAGTCAAGGTCGCTTGAATTTACGGTCATATGAGTCCAAGGTCGCGCGAGCTTAAGATTACGTGAGATCAAGGTTACAAAGGTTCAAGATCATACTTGTTCAAGGTTGCTTTCATTCAAGGTCACTTCAAGGTCAAGTTAATTCAAGGTCATAGTTGCTCAAGGTCACTTTAGGTCAAGGTCGCTTGAGTTTGCGGTCACGTGAGTCCAAGGTCGCGCGAGCTTAAAGTTACGTGAGATCAAGGTTACAAAGTATCAAGGTCATAATTGTTCAAGATTGTTTCCATTCAAGGTACTTCAAGGTCAAGTCAATTCAACGTTATAGTTACTCAAGGTCACTTCGGGTCAAGGTTGCTTGATTTACGGTCATGTGAGTCCAAGGTCGCGCGAGCTTAAGGTCACGTGAGATCAAGGTTACAAAGGTTCAAGATCATACTCGTTCAAGGTTCCTTCCATTCAAGGTCCCTTCAAGGCCAAGTCAATTCAAGGTCATAGTTGCTCAAGGTTACTTTGGGTCAAGGTCGCTTGAGTTTACGGTCATGTGAGTCCAAGGTCGCGCGAGCTCAAGGTTACGTGAGATCAAGGTTACAAAAGTTCAAGATTATACTTGTTCAAGGTTCCTTCCATTCAAGGTCACTTCAAGGTCAAGTCAATTCAAGATCATAGTTGCTCAAGTTCCCTTCGGGTCAAGGTCGCTTGAGTTTACGGTCATATGAGTTCAAGGTCGCGCGAGCTTAAGGTTGCGTGAGATCAAGGTTACAAAAGTTCAAGATTATACTTGTTCAAGGTCACCTCAAGGTCAAGTTAATTTAAAGTCATAGTTGCTCAAGGTCATTTCGGGTCAAGGTCGCTTGAGTTTGCGTTCATGTGAGCTTAAAGTTACGTGAGATCAAGGTACAAAGGATCAAGGTCATAATTGTTCAAGATTGCTTCCATTCAAGGTACTTCAAGATCAAGTTAATTCAAGGTCATAGTTACTCAAGGTCACTTCGGGTCAAGGTTGCTTGAGTTTACGGTCATGTAAGTCCAAGGTCGCGCGAGCTTAAGGTCACGTGAGATCAAGGTTACATAGATTCAAGATCATACTTGTTCAAAGCCACACTTATTCAAGGTTACTTCAGTTCAAGGTCATACTTGTTCAAGGTCATGTCAGTTAAGGTTATGCTTGCTCAAGGCCACGCTAATTCAAAGTCATAGCTGTCCAAGGTAATTTCAGTTCAAGGTCACGTGGGTTCAATGTCACATGAGTTCAACGTCACGTGATTTCAAGGTAGCGTGAGCTAAAGGTCACACGAGTTCAATGTCACGTGAGTTCAACATCACGTGATTTCAAGATAGCGTGAGCTCAAGGTCACACGAGTTCAGTGTCGTGTAAAAACAAGATAGCGTGAGGCAAAATGATCTTTTTTGATTCGAAAAACTGTTGATTAAATAGCCTTCGTATTTCCTTTAGAAAGTCTTTTTTCTAAAAATTTAAGTCTTGAATTTTTTTTATTTTCTGAGAAAGTTAATTTGAAACTTCGAAGTTTAGTTTTTTTAGAAATTGACATTTTTTACTCTTACTGGATGGGGAATCAAGCACTTGCGTATTACTGTATTAACAACAAATAGAACTCTAATGCACAGACCAATAGGTTTGAACATTTATTAGATTCGAAGTTTGGAAACCAAATATCGGTTTGGATCTTGTTAGATCTCGTCAGTTTAGTATATCCAGGTGGTAATACTAAGAGTCACACGCTTGTGGTCTGTGAATTTTTTAGTACTTACTTGTGGGAACATTTGTTAGCATTCGAGTTGGATATACCAAAGTGACGAGATATAACAAGATCGAAACCGGTATTTGGTTTCCAAACTTCGAATCTAATAAATGTTTAAACCTATTGGTCTGTGCATTAGAATCCTTGTCTTCTGGGAACTTTTTCCTAGAGAGCAACCGCTTCGCTAGGTGGCAGTGTTTTAACTGTTGGTGGTTCAGCTACCTATGATTCCACTATACACGTCTGGAGGGCTGCATGAATTTGTAATCTAGGTTGCAATCTTCTTTTGCATACGACATTGTTGGCGATGGCCATAGTTTCTCTATGGACCAATAGATGGTAGTACTAAAGAGTCACTCGCTTGACGCCTGTGAATGTTTTAGTACTTACTTACCAAAGTGACGAGATATAACAAGATCGAAACGGGTATTTGGTTTCCAAACTTCGAATCTAATAAATGTTTAAACCTATTGGTCTGTGCATTAGAATCCTTGTCTTCTGGGAAATTTTTCCTAGAGAGCAACCACTTCGCTAGGTGGCAGTGTTTCAACTATTGGTAGTTCAGCTACCTATGGTTCACTATACCCGCCGCATAAATGTTTAAACCTATTGGTCTGTGCATTAGAATCCTTGTCTTCTGGGAACTTTTTCCTAGAGAGCAACCACTTCGCTAGGTGGTAGTGTTTCAACTGTTGGTAGTTCGGTTACCTATGATTCACTACACACCCCTGGAGGGCTGCATGAATTTGTAGTGTAGGTTGCATTCTACTTGCATACGACATTGTTGGCGATGGCCATAGTTTCTCTATGGACCAATACGTGGTAGGACTAAAGAGTCACTTGCTTGATGCCTGTGAATGTTTTAGTACTTACTTGTCGGAACATTTATTAGCATTCGAGTTGGATATACCAAACTGACGAAATCTAACAAGATCAAAACCGGTCTTAGCTTTCCAAACTTCGAATCTAATAAATGTTCAAACCTATTGCATTAAAATCATTGTCTTCTGGGAACTTTCCTAGAGAGCAACCGCTTCGCTAGGTGGTTGTGTTTCAACTGTCGGTAGTTCGTCTACCTATGATTCACTATTTACGCCTGGAGGGCAGCATGAATTTGAAGTCTAGGTTGTATTCTACTTGCATATGACATTGTTGGAGACGGCCATAGTTTTCTCTAAGGAGCAATAGGTGGCAGTAGTCTGAGGGTCACACGCTTGACGTTCGTTGATTCTTTAATGCTTACTTGTCGGAACATTTGTCAGCATTCGAGTTGGATATACCAAAGCGACGAGATCTAACAAGATCGAAACCGGTATTTGGTTTCCAAACTTCGATTCTAATAAATGTTCAAACCTATTGGTCTGTGCATTAGAATCCTTGTCTTCTGGGAACTTTCCTAGAGAGCAACCTCTTCGCTAGGTGGCAGTGTTTCAACTGTTGATAGTTCAGCTACCTATGGTTCACTATACGCGCCGCATGGAGGGCTGCATGAATTTGTTTTCTAGGTTGCATTCTACTTGCTTACGACATTGTTGACGATGGCCATAGTTTCTCTATGGACCAATAGGTGGTAGTACTAAGAGTCACACGCTTAACGTCTGTGAATTCTTTAGTACTTACTTGTCGGAACATTTGTTAGCATTCGAGTTGGATACACCAAACTGACGAGATATAACAAGATCGAAACCGGTATTTGGTTTCCAAACTTCGAATCTAATAAATGTTTAAACCTATTGGTCTGTGCATTAGAATCCTTGTCTTCTGGGAACTTTCCTAGAGAGCAACCACTTCGCTAGGTGGCAGTGTTTCAACTATTGGTAGTTCAGCTACCTATGATTCACTATACACGCCGCCTGGAGGGCTGCATGAATTTGTAGTATACGTTGCATTCTACTTGCATACAACAAATAGAACAATGAATATTAAAAATTCCACGATGTTTCGATATATTTTAGAGTTTAGAATCGAAATTTCGAGAAAAAAGTCGAAATTTCCGGTATAAACCAAAAATTTCGACTTTTTTTCGAAATTGCGACATTAAAGTTAACTTTGAACTCGAAACGTTTGTCGCAAGATCATAATATTTTTAATATCTATTGTTGTATTTGTTGTCAATACAGCTTATTAGTTGATTTAAAAAAAACGTTTATTTATTCTGAAATTTCAATTTGAGGTGTCGTTTTTACCAAAATTTCGATTTTGAAATTTTTCTTTTGATAATGATATTTTTTTTCATAATTCCCATTTTTCATTTAAAACGATTTTCAATTGAAATAAACTCGAAAGTTCAAAGAAATTTCTATTTTAACACAAACTTTCGAAAATTAAATAGAAAAATTGTCTCCTAAAACCAAGAAAGGTTAAAAAATACAACAAAGGTTGCTCTAACGCGTTTCGACAGTGAAGCTGTCATCGTCAGAGAGATACTGTACTGCAGTATGATAGCTTGGCTGTCAAAACGCATTAGAGCAACCTTTGTTGTGTTTTTAATCTTTCTTAGTTTCAGGGAATAATTTTTGTATTTCAATTTTGAAGATAACCAAAGTTCCACCAAAAAAATAAACTTTCAATTTTTCTTGTTAGATTCGATTTTAATTTTCACTTTTTTCCTAGTTATTCGCTTAGGAACAAAAAAAGTCGTTCTTTGGCAGAAATTTCGATCTTAAATATATTTTGAAAATTTTGATTCTTTAAAATCCCAATTTATATATAAATACGAAAGGGACACTTTCGTAAAAAGCGATTTTGACTAAAATTAGTATGGACCTACATCGCAAGGCGGTATTGTTAGTAGGATATGTTTTAACCCAGAAATTGTTCCAGATATTCCCAAATTAATATCTAATGCTAAAAGAATAAATGACCTTTTTACGTTTTCTAAGTACATAAATTTGATGGAACGGACTGGTCCTTGGTTATCTTCAAAAATTGAAACACAGAACTTGTCCCCTGAAACCAAGAAAAATTAAAAAACACAACAAAGGTTGCTCTAACGCGTTTCGATAGTTAAGCTGTCATCTTCAGAGAGAAACTGTTTCTCTCTGAAGATGACAGCTTGGCTGTCGAAACGCGTTAGAGCAACCTTTGTTGTGTTTTTTAATTTTTCTGGTTTCAGGGGACAAGTTCTGTGTTTCAATTTTTTAAGTACATAAATGATCTGACAGCGACGATAGCGTCATCTAACGGTAGGCTACAACTCTCTGCAACTTAGCACATAAGATTCTTGGTTATCTAATGCGATATGGCACATCTTTGCTACCTAAAATACAATGTGTCCCCAAAGATGAGTACAGAAGAGGGATTTCTATTTCTAAACCATATTTTTAAATAATATTTCTCAAAACTATCAAAAATAACAGCAGTTTACTTCCGGTCATTTTATAGAATTTTCAAATAATTGAACTCCCTGCATAAAAACTGAACAAAACAATGTCACTTTCGGTGATTTAAGATTAAGCAGGGATTTTTATAAAAATTGAGTTTTTCTTATAAATCCACAAATAAAAAAGAAATCCCTCCTCAGTACTTTATCTTGGGACATAATGTATAGCTGGAAACTCGCTGCGAGCAGCTAAATGTGCACGTGATCGTATCAATGAATTTGAGCAAAACATCATTCTGCAATCTACACGGACTCTTTAAAGCTGTACATAGCTGATTAATTCGTCAATTTTAGTCCAACTAATGGTATAAATGAAAGAGTATGTTTCATCGACGCCACTATGTTATGTATCGTAAGCAATTATTTATCTAATTCCGCTGACGAAGTCACCACGACTTCGTTTTAGCTTTAAATAGTTCGTGTTGATTTTTGATACGATCACGTGTACATTTAGCGAGTTTTTTATAAACTTTAAATTATTCAGCAATTTGGACTTTTTTTCTCACAATTCAAAGTCTTAGTTGTTGTTTGTTCGAGTAGTTTTTAAAATTCTTTTGTAGGATTCCTGGCGGCTACGGCCCAGCCTACGAACTTCGTTAGAAAAAAATATTTTGGAGCGTCCAATTTCTACTCGACATGCAAGCAGCTGAACAGTTGGTAAACAAAATAAATACTTATAACTCTTTTAAAACAAAAGCATAGATTGCGAATTTATGTCATCTTTGTTTAACGAAAATGTTTAACTTTGGGCTAACATAATAGAAGACTGACATCAATAAAATAAAAAGTTCAACTTTCGTTTTCCAAATTTTTATTTTTAAAGTTGACGATAACAAATATGTACTATCTTTAAATACCTTGCATGTATTGCATTATGTGTATTTGAAGTAACTTTCTGAAAGTGTAAATAACGTTTAATTATTATGCAAAATTCGTTGATCTAACATTTTAATTTTTAATACTTCTGGAATAGCTTATAAATTAAACAAAAAAGTAGTGATACTCAAAATTCATATTTTTTCTTATACTATTTTAATTTTTTGTATATTTCTTTGTATTTATTTTATATTATTTTCTATTTTTATATTATATTTACAGCAGACTAATTATTTTATTTTAATATTTCATTTGCTCAGTTTGGAAATATTTATATTTTTGATCATGAAAATTGGTAATATTCTGAAAGATTTTTTAAAATACGACTACGTGATATCTAAATTCTAAAAATGTCACCTTATGACCAGACTGATAATAATTTTAATTCACTGAAATTTCAATTCTTGAAACTTTAATTCAAGAAGTTTTCACCTCTGCCGGCATTACCTATTTCTTTTCTTACTGAAATTGTTAAGGTTTGATTCGATAAGGTTGAGATGTAATTTGGGTACGATCCTGGCTATTTGAGACCGTGAAAAAAAATGGATAAGAACCGTACGAAATCGCCGATAAGATATAATCCACATTACTCCTAGATATTACCTATATTACGATATAGAACAAATAAGATGAAATACGTAGGCATTTTTAAGTCAAATAGAAAGTTATCAATATACAAGGTCGACGCACATGTCCGTTTAATGAAATTTTTAGGATTGCCCACAGTTCACCATTAGCCTGTCGCTGAAAGAGGTGTCCGCGGAAATGTCTCTCGAATTTTCAGGCGAATACAACAGTTACAACTTGGAATATGAGAGAAAACGGACGCCCGAACAGATGATAGACACCCAATCGCCGAAGAATAAAGACGACTTTTTGGAAAAATTACGGACGACTCTCAACCAGGATCCGGTGTTTAAGGACGTCATCCCTATGGACGAGGTTCACTTGATGAAGTTCGTCTACGCTAAAGATTGGGATTTCGTCGAAACAGTGCGACTGATCAAGAATTATTATTACCACAGGAAGATATACTGTCATGTGTTTGATAACATGTCAGTGGATTCCCAAGATGTTAGAAGGGCCTTAGAAAAAGGACTACCAGGTAATTTACGTTTTTGTTTTAATTTTCTTAGTCTGGCTACATCATTTATTGAAAACAAGCATCGCAAATTGCGATATGATATATTACACCATTATTATTATTTTCGTTATCTTATCTATGATAGAAAATTCGATAACTGCTAGTTGATGTAAATTTTCAATTATATTTGAATCATTTTTTTTCGAATTAGTCTAAATAATATGATGCTATGGAATTTTGATTTTAAATTTAAAATGTCGAAGAAAAAATTTCGTGATAAACTCTCAATAGAACCAATAGATTTAGACTCTACATCTTGTCAAAACAGTTTAGATTGTATCACATTTCATACGTCAAAATTATCTCCCTCGGGGTAAACAAGTAAAAATATTTCTTTATTCAATCGGCAGAATTTTTCTTGACGTTTGTTTCAAAAAAAAATTTTTTAAATTTGGAATGTTATTTCGAAACTTCTCTCTTTACAAAATTTGACTTTCTCTAGGAAATGCTACCGAGATTTCGAAATTTCTTTCAAAACAAACTGTTTTCTAAATTTGGTCATTCTTACGAAAATTGGAATTTTTGGAATTTTGATCTTTTTTTAAATACCACCTTCTGGAAGTTTCGATTTGTTGCTCAAAAATCACTTTTTTTTCCAAATTTTGATCTCTTAACAGAGGATTTTTTTTTAATTCGTTTTTTGCCTCTTACCTTTGACTCTTTTTTATTCCACTTTGTGGAAGTATCGAATTGTTTCTCAAAAATCAGTTTTCTTCTCAAAATTTTTATTTTTTCAATACAAAAGCTTTCGATTGTTTTTCTCAAAAATTCTACTGTGTTTGCCTCCTGTCATTTTTTTTTAATTTTGGCTGTTTTGTTGTAATTTTGACAATTTTTCTCGATACTTCCACCTTTTTCTCGAAATTTCGACTTTCTTTTAAAAGCTTGTCTTTTTTCAAAATTGTACCATTTTAAATTCGTTCAAAAAATCACTTTTTTCTTTACATTTTGATTTTTAATACAAAACTTTCCGATTTATTTTTTCAAAATTTCGACGTTTTTTTGCCTCCTTTTTTCCATCTTCTAGAAGATTCGACTTATTTCTCAAAAATGCTTTTTTTCCGAAATTCTGATTCTTTTAACACCAGAAGTTTTTAGTATTTTTTTGAAAAAGTGGACTTTTTTTGCATCTTGTCAATTTGTTCCAAATTTCGACTGTTTTGTTGTAATTTCGACAATTTTTCTCGATACTTCCACCTTTTTCTCGAAATTTCGACTTTCTTTTAAAAGCTTGTCTTTTTTCAAAATTGTACCATTTTAAATTCGTTTTCTAAAAATATCACTTTTTTCTCTACATTTTGATTTTTAATACAGAACTTTTCGATTTTATTTTCAAAATTTCGACGTTTTTTTTCCTCTTGCCCTTTGACTCTTTTTTTATTCCACCTTCTGGAAGCTTCGACTTATTTCTCAAAAACGTTTTTTTTTTTCGAAATTTTGATTCTTTTAACACCAAAAGTTTTTGATTTTTTTCTCAAAAATTCGACGTTTTTTGCCGCTTGGCAATTTTTTCCGAATTTCGACTGTTTTGTTGTAATTTCGACAATTTTTCTCGATACTTCCACCTTTTTCTCGAAATTTCGACTTTCTTTTAAAAGCTTGTCTTTTTTTGCAAAATTGTACCATTTTGAATTCGTTTTCTCAAAAAATCACTTTTTTCTCTACATTTTGATTTTTAATACAAAACTTTCCGATTTTTTTTTTCAAAACTTCGGCGTTATTCTGCATCTTGCCCTTTGACTCTTTTTTCTATTCCACCTTCTAGAAGATTCGACTTGTTTTTCAAAAATACTTTTTTTTCGAAATTTTGATTTTTTTAATACCAAAAGTTTTCGATTTTTTTTCTCAAAAATTGGACGTTTTTTGGCTTTTTGTCAATTTTTTTCGAATTTCGACTGTTTTGTTGTAATTTCGACAATTTTTCTCGATACTTCGACCTTTTTCTCGATACTTCGATCTTTTTTCTCGATACTTCGATCTTTTTTCTCGAAATTTCGACTTTCTTTTAAAAGCTTGTCTGTTTTTCAGAATTTCACATTTCTGAATTCCTTTCCCAAAAAAAAATCAATCTTTTCTCAACGTTTTGATCTTTTAATACAAAAGTCTTGCCTCTTATCGATTTTTTTCTGAATTAATACTGTTTTTTTGTAATTTAGACAATTTTTCTTAATACTTTGATTTTTTTTCGATATTTCGATCTTTTTTCTTGAAATTTCGACTTTTTTAAAAACTTGTCTGTTTTTTAAAATTTCGCACTTTTGAATTCCTTTCTCAAAAAATCACTTTTTTCTCAACATTTTGATCTTTTAATACAAAACTCTTGCCTCTTATCGATTTTTTTCTGAATTCCAACTGTTTTTTTTTTGTAATTTAGACAACTTTTCTCGATACTTCGACCTTTTTTTCGATACTTCGACCTTTTTCTCGAAACTTCGATCTTTTTTCTCGAAATTTCGACTTTCTTTTAAAAACTTATCTGTTTTTCAAAATTTCACACTTCTGAATTCCTTTCTCAAAAGAAATCACTTTTTTCTCAACGTTTTGATATTTTAATACAAAACTCTTGTCTTTGTTAGATTTTTTTGAATTAAAACTGTTTTTTTTTGTAATTTAGACAATTTTTCTCGATACTTCGAATTTTTTTCGATACTTCAATCTTTTTTCTCGAAATTTCGACTTTTTTTAAATTTATTTCTCAAAAAATCACTTTTTTCTCAACATTTAGATCTTTTAATACGAAACTCTTGCCTCTTATCGATTTTTTTTAAAAATTAAAACTGTTTTTTTGTAATTTAGACAATTTTTCTCGATACTTCGAATTTTGTTTCGATATTCAATCTTTTTTATCGAAATTTCGACTTTTTTTAAAAGCTTGTCTGCTTTGATACTTCGATCTTTTTTCTCGAAATTTTACACTTTTGAATTTATTTCTCAAAAAATCATTTTTTTATCAAAATTTTGATCTTTTAATACAAAACTCTTGCCCCTTATCGATTTTTTTCTGAATTCCAACTGTTTTTTTTGTAATTTAGACAACTTTTCTCGATACTTCGAACTTTTTCTCGATACTTCGACCTTTTTCTCGAAACTTTGATCTTTTTTCTCGAAATTTCGACTTTCTTTTAAAAGCTTATCTGTTTTTCAAAATTTCACACTTCTAAATTCCTTTCTCAAAAGAAATCACTTTTTTCTCAACGATTTGATTTTTTATATGAAACTCTTGCCTCTTGTAGATTTTTTTTATCAGTTCCAACTGTTTTTTTTTTGTAATTTAGACAACTTTTTTCAATACTTCGACCTTTTTCTCGATACTTCGACCTTTTTCGATACTTTGATTTTTTTTCTCAAAATTTGGACTTTCTTTTAAAAGCTTGTCTGTTTTTCAGAATTTCACACTTCTGAATTCCTTTCTCAAAAAAAATCACGTTTTTCTCAACGTTTTGATTTTTTAATACAAAAGTCTTGCTTCTTATCGATTTTTTTCTGAATTAATACTGTTTTTTTGTAATTTAGAAAATTTTTCTCAATACTTCGATTTTTTTTCGATAGTTCGATCTTTTTTATCAAAATTTCGCCTTTTTTAAAAGCTTCTTAAAATTTTACAAAAATATACACATTTTACATTTATTTCATTTCAATCTTGACAGCTACGGTAGGGAGAGACATGGGATCATGCGAAGATTCAAATTTATACAGTTTGGGGACTTATATTGTTAAAACAAATAATCGAAGGCCAATATAAAAGCCAAATTCACTAGCAGCATCTCATAATTGACTGAATTGGTCACATTTTGCATTTATTTCATTTAAATCTTGGCAGCTACGGTCGGGAGAGACATGGATAAATGCGAAAATCCAAATTTATACACTTTAGGGACCTCTATTATTAAAACGAATAATCGAAAGCCAATATAAAAGTCAAATTCGGTAGCGGCATCTTAAAATTGACTAAAATAGACAGATTTTATATTTATTTCATTTGAATTTTGACAGCTACGGTCGGGAGAGACATGGGAAAATGCGAAAATCCAAATTTATAAACTTTAGAGACCTCTATCATTAAAACGAATAATCGAAGGCCAATATAAAAGCTAAATTCGGTAGCGGCATCTTAGAATTGACCAAAACAGACACATTTTACATTTATTTCATTTAAATCTTGACAGCTACGGTCGGGAGAGACATGGGAAAATGCGAAAATCCAAATTTATACACTTTAGGGACCTCTATCATTAAAACGAATAATCAAAGGCCAATATAAAAGCCAAATTCGGTAGCGGCATCTCAAAACTGACTAAAATAGACACATTTTACATTTATTTCATTTAAATTATGACACTTACGGTCGGGAGAGACATGGGAGAATGCGAAAATCCAAATTTATACACTTTAGGGACCTCTATCATTAAAACGAATAATCAAAGGCCAATATAAAAGCCAAATTCGGTAGCGGCATCTTAGAATTGACTAAAACAGGCACATTTTACATTTATTTCATCTAAATCTTGACAGCTACGGTCGGGAGAGACACGGAAAAATGCTAAGATCCAAATTTATACATTTTGGGGATTTCTATCGTTAAAACGAATAAATGAAGGCCATTTTAAAAGCCAAATTTGCTAGCAGCAACTTAAAATTGACTAAAATAGACACAATTTATATTTATTTCATTTATATCTTGACGGCTACGGTCGGGAGAGACATGGGCAAACGCGAAGATTCAAATTTATACACTTTGGGGACCTCTATCGTTAAAACGAATAATCGAAGGCCAATATAAAAGCCAAGTTTGATAGCAGCATCTCAAAATTGACTAAATTGGACACATTTTACATTTATTTCATTTAAATCTTGACAGCTACGGTCGGGAGAGACATGGGAAAATGCGAAAATTCAAATGTGTACACTTTAGGGACCTCTATCATTAAAACGAATAATCGAGGGCCAATATAAAAGCCAAATTCGGTAGCAGCATTTCAAAATTGACTAAATTAGACACATTTTGCATTTATTTCATTTAAATCTTGACAGCTACTGTCGGGAGAGACATGGGAAAATAAGAAAATTCAAATTTGGGGACCTCTATCGTTAAAACGAATAATCGAAGTCCAATATAAAAGCCAAATTTGGTAGCGGCATCTTTGAATTTTCTAAAATAGACACATTTTACATTTATTTCATTTAAATCTTGACAGCTACGGTCTGGAAAGACTTCGGAAAAGGCGAAGATCCAAATTTATACACTTTAGGGACCTCTATCATTAAAACGAATAATCGAGGGCCAATATAAAAGCCAAGTTCGGTAGCAGCATCTCAAAATTGACTAAATTAGACACATTTTACATTTAGTTCATTTAAATCTTGACAGCTACGGTCGGGAGAGACATGGGAAAATGCGAAAATCCAAATTTATACACTTTGGGGACTTCTATCGTTAAAACGAATAATCGAAGGCCAATATAAAAGCCAAATTCGGTAGCGGCATCTCAAAATTGACTAAATTAGTCACATTTTACATTTATTTCATTTAAATCTTGACAGCTACGGTCGGGAGAGACTTGGGAAAAAGCGAAAGTCCAAATTTATACACTTTGGAAAAAAGCAAAATTTCTGAGAAGTCCAAAACAAACTTTTTTTTTAAATGTCTAGTTCTTCTCGAACATTTTACTTAAGGTCGAAAATTTTATCTGTCCCCCAAAATTTCAAATTATTCGAATCTGATTTTAAGCGGTTTCTTGGAATTACGAATTTAATCACGAAATTTTAATGTTAACGACGAAAAAGAGTAATTTTAAGTCTAAATTTGATTTGGTTAAGCTAAAACTAAGATGACATTTTCAAAAAGTTTCAAAATTGAAAAATGCAAGAATGAGTTTTTGAATATTTTTCCAGAATCGTGATATCTCTTTTTTTCAATTTTGTTACTCCTCTTGAATATTAAAATTTCGATTTTTGATTTCAAACGAAATTTCCACCTAACCTGAATTGACGTGAGGGAAAATTTGGTATTTATAAAGAAAATTTTCCCCAAAAACTACAACCTATCCTTGTTTAAGAAGGCGGTTCATCGCCATCTATCCTTGTTTCCGCATCCTACTCGCAGTGCTTTGAAAGCATAATAGGGTTACCCTTTGCGAGTGGATTAAACTAAAAAAAAATGAAAGAAGTTCTGCCATATTAAGGTTTATAGACAACTCTAAATACAACCATTTGTTATTCCTGCATTTGAATTAATTTTGGGAAAGTGGGAGAAAATATCAAGCTTTAATAAATAAAAGAAATTTTGGGAAAAGAAAGTCGACACGTTAAAAAAAATGGGCGAAATTCCAGGAACGAAAAATGAAGACTTCCGAGGAAACCAAATTTTAAAATAGTTCACATTTTAGGAAAAAGTTGGAAATTTTAAGAAAAAAAAGTGGACATTTCGAGACTAAACTCAAATCTTGAGAAAAACTAAATTTGAAGGGGAGAGGGTTGGGCAATTCTTCCACTCCTAGTTAATATTCGACAGGCAGACAGAAGTGGTTTTAATATACAATAAATTGGGAAAATAAGAAACAATGACCCCAGGAAGTATATCAAAATTATTTAACAATTATCATTAATCATTTCACTGCTTAATTAATTCCGTTTCATAACATTCAATAGAAAAAGTTTTTGACTATTCTTATAAATTAAGGGCAAAGAACTTTAATGTATTGTATACTTACAAATAACGTCTTTCCATTAACTGAAAAGAGGACAATTGCATTAGTTTCGGTAACTGCTTTTTACAATTTTTTAATTCATTAATTACATCGATGAAAGCTACTGTGTTGCATTGTAACAATAAGTCGTTTATCGTAAAAATTATTTAACTAAACAATAGAAGTAATAAAAAAAATTGGTACACAAATCTTGTCCCCTCAAATCAAGAAAAATTAAAAAAACAAAACTTTCTCTAACGAGTTTCGATCTGTCAACTCAGTTTGGAGAAATACTTATACTTCAGTATACTTCAGTATGAAGATCGCTTAGCTATCGATTGTTGTTGTGTTTTTAATTTGTCTTGATTCCAGGGTACAAGATTTGTACATCGATTTTTAAAGACAATCAAGGATACTCCGTTCCACAAAAAAATGTATTAAACAATTTAACAGCTTAAAAAAAATTAAATAAAACTCCTGAGAGAAGCTCAAGCATTCGTATCGCAAAAAAATACAAAAGCTCGAGAAATGAGGTGAATTTTGACAATTAAACTCGAATGCAAGAAGAATGCAACCTAGACTACAAATTCATGCAGCCCTCCAGGCAGCGTTTATAGTGAATCATAGGTAGATGAACTACCAACAGTTGAAACACTGCCACCTAGCGAAGCAGTTGCTCTCTCTAGGAGAGTTCCCAGAAGACAAGGATTCTATAATGCATAGACCAATAGGTTTGAACATTTATTAGATTCGAAGTTTGGAAACCAAATACCGGTTTCGATCTTGTTAGATCTCGTCAGTTTGGTATATCCAACTCGAATGCTAATAAATGTTCCGACAAGTAAGTACTAAAACATTCACAGGCGTCAAGCGAGTGACTCTTTAGTACTACCACCTATTGGTCCATAGAGAAACTATCGCCAACAATGTCGTATGCAAGAAGAATGCAACCTAGTCTACAAATTCATGCAGCCCTCCAGGCGTGTATAGTGGAATCATAGGTAGCTGAACTACCAACAGTTGAAACACTGCCACCTAGCGAAGCGGTTGTTCTCTAGGAGAGTTCCCAGAAGACAAGAATATTATAAACAAATTTAAAATTTCCCATAATCAAATAACATTTTCGCTTTTACACTCAAATTTTTTGGAAAAATGCAACGTCCAAATTATGGTCTAAAGTTTCAGAAAAATGAATACAAAAATTGAAATACAAATCTTGTCCCCTGAAACCAAAAAAGATTAAAAAACACAACAGAGGTTGCTCTCTGCTCTCTGAGCAACCTCTGTTGTGTTTTTTAATCTTTTTTGGTTTCAGAGGACAAGATTTGTATTTCAATTTTTGAGGATAACCAAGGACCAGTCCGTTCCACCAATAAAAAATTCTGAATTTTTAATTTAGGAGGAATGGACTGGTCCTTGGTTATCTTCAAAAATTGAAATACAAATCTAGTTCTCTAAAATCAAGAAAGCTTAAAAACCACAACAAAGGTTGTTGGCTAATGCGTTTCGATGGCCAAGCTATCATTTTCAGAGAGATGCTTTGAGTTTTTTTATTTTTGTATTTCAATTTTTGAGGATAACCAAGGCCAGCCCGTTCCACCAAAAAAAATTACTACGTTTTAGGAGGGTTTAGCTTAAACCAGAGACTAAATAGAGTGAACGTTTCAATGTTGTCTCATGCGTACAGTTGAAGCTAAAATGCGGGGAAGTGGGGAGGTGCATTCCTCTACTCTTTGATATGGTCGGATTAAGTAAAATTTATAAATACGAAACTTGCCGCGTAACGGTTCTAACGATTTAGATGAAACTTTAGAATTAGGGGCTTTTGGACCAATAGGATAATTTTTATAAGTGCTTTTTGGTAAAAGTTCAGGAGAACTATTTTCAAAGACATCTTGGTTTAATAGTAAAATAATTTTCTTTCAATACGCGACGCCTGTGTACAATATTGTTAAGCCGGTGCTGTAAACCCGTCATGATTGCAATCAAATGGCGACGCGCGCACACCGATAATTGAATATTTATATATTTTATTTTTACCCACCCAAAGAATGAAACTCTTGATTTTCCTTTACTAATGTGTTCACTAAAGTTTCAACAATGATCCACAATACACTTCCCCATATTTACAGCCCATTTTCTTTAAAAAAAACCGATGTTATCTTCGCAAAGGTCTGTCAAATAATAAGAGGGCATTGCGAGCTAGATGGAGCTAGGCTTTCGCCAGGCTTTCAACTGGCTTCACTGCTTACCGTGTTAGGTTCAGTCTATTTAGTCTCTGGCTTAAACTAAGAAGTTTCAGAAAAGAATTTAAATTAAAACCAATAACCGGTGGGTTCCACCAAGAAAAAAATAGGCAGCCTAGTAACTGCTGCTGTTAGAAGTGAAAACAGCCTGGGAACTACTGTTAGAATTCCTTAAATGTAGTTAAAATTCGTTTACAAGTGAACGGTCCCGTGGCTCAGTGTATAAAGCAACAGATTTCCATTCATGGGTCTGATAAGTTGCGGGTTCGAATCCCACCGTGGTCAACGCGTTTTTTAATTCCATTACACAACTTATAGCCACATTAAAACTGTTAACATTCATGTCGGTAGTTCAAATTAGCATGATGATGACGCGAAATCAGCAGCATTCCCCCTATCTAAAATCGTTCAACGAGCTTAAAGGAGTTTTCACTTCAATTTTCCTTAATAGTTTATTCTCAAAAATTGAAATACAGAACTTGTCCCCTGAAACCAAGAAAGATTAAAAAACACAACAAAGGTTGCCCTAACACGTTTCGACGGTCAAGCTATCATCTTCAGCTCTCTGAAGTATCTGACTATCTCTATACTCAAAAAGTGTATTCTCGAAAACTTGCATTTGATTTCAAAGAGAACTCCAAAGAAGGTTTTTCACCCCTTTACCACATCGGCAATTAAATAAATAATTACGCGATACGTATTTCGCCAGCAGAACTGGCATTTTCAAGCGCACTAATCTAAAAAGATTAGCAAAAGATGCATCGATGGACTTGATCACAAGCCACAGTGTTCAGTTCAGTGCTAAAGCACTGAAGTCTAAAGACTAAAGTCTGAAGACTAAAGTCAAACAAAACTAATGATCTGATTTGTTCTAGCTATTCTGCCTCTGAAAGACAGAAAGTGTCGCACCGTCGTGGTTTTCTTCGCCAGAAACTGGGACGTTTCGTTCCTCCTCAGCGGCATCTACAGGGCGTTTGCATGCGCCGTGGAATACGCCCTCAATGACATCCACGTCCAAAACAACGGTTTCGTCATCATTATCGATTGGGATAATTTTGCTTGGTACAAGTACGCCTATCTGTTTCCGGTGACGTTGAAAATGATGGCGGACGGAATCGATGAGGCGTTTCCGGCGAAATTTAAAGAATTGCATTTTTTGGGTATTCCTTGGTACTTTACTCACGCCTTGGGTGCATTAAGGTACTACTTTAGCGAAGGGTTGAGGGAAAATATTTACGTCCACGGTAACAATTTGGCAACTTTGCATGAGTATGTTCATAAGAGCATTTTACCGACTGAACTGGGTGGAGATCAACCGACTTACGATCCAAAACCGCTGATTAATTTGATGCTGTCCGAATGCAAAACAGGACAACTGCGACCAGACATTGAAGAAGATGAAGTAGAGCTTAAGGAAAGCCATATGTATTAGCTGCTTTGAATGATGGGTTGTGATTTGAGACTTTTTTTTTAAAAAAAAAAGGCATTAGGTAAACTGAAATTTGAATAGAATTAAATGATTGGGTTAAAGTCTGTTTAATTTGTTTAGTTACTGATACCAAATTCTCTATTTATAGGTGTATTGTACGAGTAGAAATTTATTAATAAATATTTTCAGAAAATTTTTCTTTTATTACAATTAGTTAAAAGTTCGAATTCAATTAAATGTTTGATTTGCCTTTTAGGATTCCTTATAATATAAGGAAAAAACAGAACCCTTATAATCAATCTCTCTCGTGTCCGTCTGTTCCTCGAAAACTATGTAAGGATTCTAATTGCACAGACCAATAGGTTTGAACATTTATTAGATTCGAAGTTTCGAAACCAAATAACGGTTTCGATCTTGTTAGATCTCGTCAGTTTGGTATATCCAACTCGAATGCTAACAAATGTTCCGACAAGTAAGTACTAAAACATTCACAGGCGTCAAGCGAGTGACTCTTAGTACTACCGCCACCTATTGGTCCAGAGAGAAACTATGGCCATCGCCAACAATGTCGTATGCAAGTAGAATGCAACCTACACTACAAATTCATGCAGCCCTCCATGCGGCGTGTATAGTGAACCATAGGTAACTGAACTACCAACAGTTGAAACACTTCCACCTAGCGAAGTGGTTGCTCTCTAGGAAAAAGTTCCCAGAAGACAAGGATTCTAATGCACAGACCAATAGGTTTGAACATTTATTAGATTCGAAGTTGTTGGAAACCAAATACCGGTTTCGATTTTATTAGATCTCGTCAGAGGGCTGCATGAATTTGTAGTTTAGGTTGCATTCTACTTGCATACGACATTGTTGGCGATGACCATAGTTTCTCTATGAACCAATAGGTGGTAGTACGAATCTAATGTTCAAACCTATTAGTCTGTGTATTATAGAATCCCTGTCTTCTGGGAACTCTCCTCGAGAGCAACCGCTTCGCTAGGTGGCAGTGTTTCAACTGTTGGTAGTTCAGCTACCTATGCACGCCTGGAGGGCTGCATGAATTTGTAGTTTAGGTTGCATTCTACTTGCATACGACATTGTTGGCGATGACCATAGTTTCTCTATGGACCAATAGCTGGTAGGACTAAAGAGTCACACACTTGACGTCTGTGAATTTTTTAGTACTTACTTGTCCGAACATTTGTTAGCATTTGAGTTGGATATACTAAACTGACGTGAGGTAACTTTTCAAAAAGCTCATCTAAGGACACTAAAATATTGTTTTTATAATTTTTGATCCATTCGTCCTAAAGATGTAGCTCAAAAGGTGTCAGAAATGACCGTTTCTCCTGTTTCTTCTCTTTCCTCTTTTACATTATTTAATTTGGATGAATATTTTCAAAGTTAATACTAGTTCACGCAACGCAGCAATTACGGTTGAAATCAAAAATTCAAAGCGCGATCCGAGGCGATTTCATGAACTACCTTATTGCAATTCGAGAATGACTTTGATACATTATCACCACACAGTTATTAGTTTCATAAATATTTAGATCGATTGTAGGAAAAAGTCTGAAAATAAACAATTGTTTTAATTTTCCAATTATAACTCGAGACAATTTGGATAAAATTTCAAATTCATACATAAGTAGATAAGTCAATTGACTTTTTCTCTCTAGTCATTGGTACGGAATTGTGCCAGCCCACTCGCTCTTGGCTGAGGTATTTAGTAAGTGGCAGCGAATTCTGTATCCTAATAATGGCTTATATTGAATTTATTGCTAAATTTGTAACTAGTTATCAATTTGAGGCGAGTTTAACGAAATTAAAAATCGGGTGCAAATAGGAAAGTAACACTTGACACACTCTATTTTGTTAACCATTTCAAAACATCTCAAGAACGAAAGTATTCAAACAGATGTAAACACTGAGCAGTGTGACTTTGTCTCGCGCTAGCATAATAAAACTTGAGTAAATACCCCGAAAAGTAAATTTAAACATAATTTTGTATAAACATATTATTTATTCAAGGAATTACGCACGATTAAAAAATAGTCTATCGAACTCTGTACCTCCACCAGAAAATTAAAAAAAAATATTAATAGTTTCGTAAATGCATTAATAATAGTCTGACATAATTACAGTATTGTAAGCAATGTAACGAATAATATGCGTTTACTAATCCAGAGTTTCAATAATATTACAGAAATTGAATCACCAGAAAAGACAACAGAGAAAGTGGAACTGACAACATAAACAAAACCAAAAAAATATATATTTTTGGTGGAATGGACTGGCCTTTGGTTATCTTCAAAAATTGATAAACAAATTTGTCCCCTGAAATCAAGAAAGATTAAAAAACACAACATAGGTTGTTATAACGCGTTTCGATAGCCAAGCTATCATCTTCAGAGTTTGGCTACTTCCTGCGTTGATTGAATATAGTCAACGCTTCCTGGCTTTTTCTCTATGAATCCAACAGTTTGACTGCATCATACCACAATAGGGCGCACCTCCCTCTCTTCTCGATTTCTCTTAGATAAATAGTTGCCAGATTTCCTGTATTTTACGGGTTCTTTCATATTTTAGTAAATTCGTAATTGGAAAGTAATCTCCCGTATTTTAAAGAGTGCAACTGTAACACAAATTTCATAAATAAATAAGAAAGCATATTTGATCGGCAGCACCATCTACAGGATCGGCCAGTACACTATTTCGGTCGGCTTGCCAATGAGAACGACAAAGCAAACTTCTGATATGAGGCAAGACGGAAAGAGAAACTAAATCGGCAGAGATGCCACATGGTAATTCATTAATGTGTATCTCCTTCATTATGACCGGAATAAATCGCTTCAGCGCTTCTTCGATTCAACAATTGGGAGAATGATAAGGGTACATGTGTAGCGCACATGTCACCTGGCATCGATTGGCATTATTTCTACATGGACTTACGACTGGACCGAATCTGCATTAAATAAATCATCCTCTAGTAATCCGTCCGTCGCGGGCGTAAGGAGCATACAACGCATACGGGCGGCACTATCGAGGAGGTGGCAATAGGCATGTAGTCGGGGATTTAATCCAAATTAAAAATACTTCAAAATCGAATTTTCCGAACTTTTAAACTCAAATATTTCATATTGTTCCTTAAATTGTGACAGTAATCCGAAAATGTTAGTCAAAAATTCGCGGAAAAAACCGAAGTTTCTAGTTTTTTCAGTTAACACTCAAAAAAAAGTAGAACTTCAAAAAAAATTTTAAAATCTCTTGAAAAAAAACGAAGTTTTGAGTTTATGTCAACAATTTAAGAGAAAAAGTAAACATTTAAAATAAGAACTCGAAATTTTGTGAAAAAAAAATTTGTAAAATTTTAAAAATAAAGGAAAAATCTCCCCAAGACAAACTAGCTTATAAATTTAGTTTTCTTGAAGATAATAAAAAAGTATAAATTTAATACTTAGAATTTAGGAAATAACTTCCAGCAAAAAAAAAGAAATTTTTAGCAAAATGTTTGGATGAAACTCGACAAAAAAGTAAAACATTAAAAAAAATATTTTAAAAATGTTCGGCACTTTGAGAATAAAATTGAAGATTAATCGCGAGTCCAACCGCTACTTTGATACACGCTTCGCTATCGGCCAAAAAAAAGTGTTTTCATTAATTTTACATAAAATAGGCCGTTTGTTAATTTATAAGGTTTCTAAAAATGTGTAAATTCGAAGTCTGGTAATTAGTTAATTGTTAAACAAAAGCTACTAACTAAAGCCAATTCAAGTTTGGACTTTTAATTTTCCTTTTATTTAAACGAAATTTTCATTTGAAATTCCAACTTTTGATGTTTTTAAGACATTTTGAAATAATTTAGAAATATTAACATTTTTATTTTTTCATTTCGACTTTAAAATCAAAATTTCTAAAAAAATAATTTTATAAATTTCGTTTTTCTTAAAATTTTCAGTTTAACCAGAAATATTTTTTATAATGTTCGCATTTTTTTGTTTAAAATTTTAATTTTTTCTAAAGATCTTTATTTTAAAATTTCAGTTTTATTATTTCTTTTCTAAATTTTTCGCTTTGCACTAAAAATTGTGTGCTTTAATTTTTTTAAATTTTAATTCTAGTCACGAAATTTCTACTTTAAAAAAAAATCTAATTTAAACCCAACATTTTCGATTCATCAGAAAATTTTCGGTTTTTTCTCAATATTTAAATTTTTTCTAAATATTTCGGTAAACTCAACATTTTTAGTTTTAAAAAAAATAGACTTTAACTTCGAAGCTTCTGGATTTTGTTTGATAAAGTTCTTTTCTTTTTTCATCCTTTTAATTTTTCGTCCAAATTTCTACTTTTCTTGAAGATTTTTAGATTCACTCTTTTCCTTTTTAAAATAAATTTAAAGTTTCGACAAAAATCGAAATTACAAATTAAAATGGAAGCTTCTATTGAATTTTTTTTATTTTATCTTTAATGTCTAATATTCCTAATTTCGTCTTTGATCTAAAATTTGAAGCTGTTCTGAAAAGTTCAAAAATCACGTATTTTGAAAAAAATACTGGGTAACTCTAATTTTTTTCAAAATGTCGAGATAGACTAGATTTGAAAGATTTAAATATCGAGACTGAAGTCAAACTTGAGTTTCAAATTATAGTTCAAATGTCGAAGTTAAGATTGGAAATTTTTCGCAAAAGTAAAAAATGAGCACTAAGTAAAAGACCAAGACGTTTATTGATTTAACTCAACTTTTTCTTTACATTTTTCATTATTGAAGAAGTTTAATTCTCTAAGATAAAAAAAAGGGGGGAGTTGGACCCTCCCCGAATGAAAATCCTGGCTACGTGCCTGGTTTGGTCACAATATAAATAACAATGTTACTTATTGTGTGGTTTGGTGGTCAAAATTTCAATGCAAAACGAAATTTCATCAATAATATTTTCTTTTTCCATTATAATATTGTCTTCATTCGATTGTCGATTGGTTATACTAGAGGTATTAATCAGAAGCTGCATCAAAAACGATACAGCATATCGCCATCATCTCATGTATTCAGATAAATCAGATAATTCAGATAATCGATCCATCTTAATAATCGTTTGGTGGACAAAACACTTGCCTGGGGCGCTGTCAACATTTAATCCGCCATTCAATATATCGTTCCTTTTATTGTTATATTATTCATATACTTATTATGATATATGATATTATTATACAATTTACATTACAATTATTTAGATAAGATTATGCCTCCCACTGTGTATGTAACCCGGCGAAGTCGCTATGAGCGATAAAAGTTATCTGATTTCCGTAATTTTATTTTAATTACATAACTCGTGGATAACATAGGCAGCCAAATAAACTACTACTCTAGTAGAAGTAGTAGTAGAGAGTACTGCTATAATAATTACTGATTACACGCGCGCAACGATAGCGCGGTACTTCAGAAAGAGTAGAGATTCCATTCACTTGACAATTTGCGCTATCAGTCAGAACGATGTGACAATTGGAGCATGAATTAATTATTAAAATGCTGTTTATATTTGAGTTTTGTTGTAGTGTTGTGAGGATAGAATGATAAAAGTGCAATAAATTCCTTCCAACGGTAAGTATAGGGAAGAGAGAAACAAAAAAGTTGCAATAATTAAAAAGTAGCAGTCGACTTCGATATAAGGTGGTTATCTATGTTGTATGGTTTTATTTTGGATTAGTAATTTAAGTAATTAAGGTAAAACAATCGTGCATATGTGGCAAGCGTTTATATGTTTTATTAATACTTAATAAGTAAGTAGTTACTGTTACGTGTTAGTACAAAATAATTTCAAAAGATTTGTCAGGAGTGTATTTTTTTTTGAAATCTAGGAACGCAGTTGACAGATATTTTAAATGATAACGAATGCGTAACTTTCGATTTCTAACGGATATTTTGTAACTACAACTAAATGGTGTTCTAACTTTCCCATTCCCATACGAAACAAAACATATGTTTGTTGTATTATATTGTGTTTGTATATTAAACCTGTAAATGCTACTTGCAGGAAATATATGTAAAAATTGTTATAAAGCCATGAATTACACTCAACTTACGGTACTTGCTACTTAAAGAACTCGACCTGGTTGTTAGAAGGATACAACAAATCAAATTGTAATAATTAGATTTCCTTCTTAATGTCACAAGCAGGAAATTACGTAGATGTAAAAACTAAATAACGCTTGAAAATATATAATCAATGTTTTACAATTTATACTGGATATAAACATAGAGAGAGTTTAATTATTGAAAACACAAGGAACCATAAATAATGTATCGCTTTTTGAACAAATTTTGACGTTAATTTTGTGAGTTTAATGTTTTTAAATTTCTACCTTCTTCTGGAAATTTATTTCTATAAATTGGAAGCTCCTTTCGAAATTTTCACTTCTTTAAATTGTATATTTGTTTTATTTGTTGAGAGTATTATCTAGACGAATTCATCACATGTTAAATTTAATATATCATTTCACCCTCTTAGAGGCTGAATTTCAAAATATCCCTCCTTAACGCTCACCTGCATAATACAAGCAAAATTAACTGACTCAACTCTGAGTTATCTGTTAAGAATGGCATTTAGACTTGCGATTTATTTTTAGAGAAGCTTGATACACAAGAAATAATTTATTTTGCGATTCCTCTCTAACTTTGATATTAGAGAAATTTGCGATGTCTCGAAGTGTACTTTTGCTAATTATCAGAGCGAAAAATAGAGCATGTATAAAACTGACTCATTTCTATAATTTATTATTAACTTCTACCAATATTATTTTACACCTGAATCAAAATTATCCTCTGTAATAATTAGTTTATATTTAACACAAGGTTGCCTTACGGTGAAAGTCATTGTAATACATGATACAGTTTCCATTTAAATTGTTATTGTTTTTGCTTTAGAAAACAACATAACACTTGATAAGTGAAACTAATGTCACAGATTTTAACATTGTTTTCAGAACGATAACCGACAACCGAAGGGGGAAAAAATGAGCGCAACCATGTTTTCATCCGACGAATCTTTCAAAGGGTCCCTATCGAAAATACCGATTTCACCGACATCACCATCCCCTATCAGAAAGTCGTACAGTTTACGTTTAAAAGGGGAAAAGAATCCTGCGAGCGCCAGCGCCGTCGCGCCCTCGAACGCCGACAAAACAACCCCCGTATTCGCAGAAAACTGCGGCGCCGAAACTAGGGGTAGTTTCTTGCGAAGGGTAAACTCTTTCAGTGACAGAAGTAGTAGGAAAATTTTAGGGGATTTCGGAACGAACCGGGAACGAAATTTAGCAAAGACGGATCGTTTTGGGAACGAGGGCCCCAAAGGGGCGAACAGCCCTAGGAAAGCAAGAACTAAAAGCTTGGTAAGTATTTGTAAGTTATAACCTCTTATGTAATGATAGCTTATTAGTTGCTTTTTTTTATTTATAAAAATATAGACGGCAGTCGTATTAGTTAAACGTGGATTTGGTAATAATATTTAATAAATAGTTTTAATCAGAGGTTTTTCTAATCAAATTATATTAAAAAAGTGGGTCAGATACGTTTTGCTAACCTGTTTTTTTTTACTGTTAATATATAACCGTATACTTTGACCTTTTAAGTTTACATTAATAAATAATTTGACACTAACACTACCAATTTGCCTTGATTAGTTTCTGTTATCAAATCTTAATTCGAAGTTATTGAATTTAATTAAAGCCGCAATTAGCTAATGCGAAATTGCAATTCGAAGCGTCATTACTTTTTTTTTCATTAAACGCATTTAAGCTTCAAAGCTTAAAGCAGGGACGCACCTGTGTGCCAAACCAATGAAGCATCTGGTTTCTCCTTCCAATTTTTTTTTATTTCAATTTTTTCAAAAATGTTTCGGATTATTTTACTTTTTTTCCCCTTAAATGTATTCCAAAGTTGGAATTTAAACGTTTCTTCGGGTTCGACCTAGTTTAAAAGATCGACTTCAATCACAATTAAAAATTTTGATTTTGTAAATTTTGATTTTTTTTAATTGTCATTTATGTTTGAAAATTTCGAAAGCTTTTTCTGAAAATTGTACGTTAAAGTTGATACTTCAAAGTTTTTGAGAAAATTTCGATTTTTCCTAAAAGTCGACTCTCTCAAAACTCGACTTTCTCAAAAGTCGACTTTCGACTTTCTCAAAATTTCGATTTTTTTTCTCAAAATGCGTTTTTATTCACAAAATTTGTATTTTTTTCCTGAAATTGCGAATTTATTTATAAAATTTGACCTTCCTTTATCGAAAGAGATTTCTTCAAAGTATCGCCATTTCTCAAAATTCGACTTATTCTAAAAATTTCGATTCGCAAAATTCGACTTTGTTCACAAAATGTGTCTTTTTCTTTTGAAATTGCTAATTTATTTCTAAAATTCGACCTCTTTTATCAAAACAGACTTAAAAAATACAAATTTTGTAAAGAAAAATAAATTTTGAAAAGTATGAAATTTTTTAGAAATTCGACGTTTCTCAAAAGTTGACTTTTTCTAAATTCGACTTTCTCAAATTTGGACTTTCTCAAAAATTGTACGTTTAAGTTGATACTTCAAAGTTTTTGAGAAAATTTCGATTTTTCCATAAAAGTCGACTCTCTCAAAACTCGACTTTCTCAAAAGTCGACTTTCGACTTTCTCAAAATTTCGATTTTTTTTCTCAAATGCGTTTTATTCACAAAATTTATATTTTCTTCTGAAATTGCGAATTTCTTTATAAAATTTGACCTTCCTTTATCAAAAGAGATTGCTTCAAAGTATCGTCATTTCTCAAAATTCGACTTATTCTAAAAAATTTCGATTCTCAAAAATTCGTCTTTCTTCACGAAATGTGTTTTTTTTCTTTTGAAGTTGCTAATTTATTTCTAAAATTCGACCTCTTTTATCAAAACAGACTTAAAAAATACAAATTTTGTAAAGAAAAATGAATTTTGAGAAAAAAGATCGAAATTTTTTAAAACTCGACGTTTTCTCAAAAGTCGACTTTTTCTAAATTCGACTTTCTCAAATTTGGACTTTCTCAAAATTTCGATCTTTTTTCTTAAAATTCATTTTTCTTCACAAAATTTGTATTTTTCTTCTCAAATTGCGAATTCATTAATAAAATTTGATCTTCCTTTATCAAAACAGGTCTTTTCAAAGTATCGCCATTTCTCAAAATTCGACTTATCCTAAAAATTTCGATTCTCAAAATTCGTCTTTCTTCATAAAATGTGTCTTTTTTTTGAATTTGCTAATTTATTTCTAAAATTCGACTTCTTTTATCAAGACAGACTTTCTCAAGATATTTCCATTTTTCAAAATTCGACTTTTTCTCAAAAGTCGACTTTCTTAAAATTCGACTTTCTCAAAATTCGACGAAATTGAAATTTAAGTTGAAATGTTACAAAGGCGTAAATCGATTTAAAAAAAAAAATGTTACTTATAGAAATTTCAACTTTTTTATAATTTTCGACTTTTTTCTCAAGTTATGACTTTTTTCTCAAATTTCAACTTTTTCCTCAAAATTTAATTTTCCCCAAATTTCGACTTTTTTCTTGAAATTTCGACTTTTTCTCGAAATTTCGACTTTTTTCTCAAATTTCAGTTTTTTCTCGAAATTTCGACCTTTTTCCTAAAACTTCGTTTTTTTCTCAATTTTCGACTTTTTTCTCAAATTTCGACTTTTTTTCTTGAAATTTCGACTTTTTTCTCGAAATATGGTTCTCAATTTTCGACTTTTATTTCTCAAATTTCGGCATTTTTCTAGAAATTTCGACTTTAAACTCAACATTTCGACTTTTAACTCAAAATTTCGACTTTTTTCGCAAATTTCGATTTTTTCGCGAAATTTCGACTTTAAACTCAAAATTTCGACTTTTTTCTCAAATTACGATTTTTTTTTCGAAATTTCAACTTCTTTCTTAAAATTTCGACTTTTTTTCTCAAATTTCGACGTTTTTCCCGAAATTTCGTTTTTTTACAATTTTCGACTTTCTTCTCAAATTTCGACATTTTTCTCGAAATATTTCGAAATTTCGACTTTTTCTTGCAATTTTCGATTTTCTTAAATTTAGACCTTTTTCTCTAAATATTTCGACTTTTTTTCTCGAAATTTCGACCCTTTTCTCGAAATATCGTTCTCAATTTTCGACTTTTTCTCAAAATTCGACTTTCTCAAAATTTCGATCTTTTTTCTTAAAATTCGTTTTTCTTCACAAATTTTGTATTTTTCTTCTGAAATTGCGAACTTATTTATAAAAATTGACCTTCCTTTATCAAAGAGATTTCTTCAAAGTATCGCCATTTCTCAAAATTCGACTAATTCCAAAAATTTCGATTCTCAAAATTCGTCTTTCTTCACAAAATGTGTCTTTTTCTTTTGAAATTGCTAATTTATTTCTAAAATTCGACTTCTTTTATCAAAACAGACTTCCTCAAGATATTTCCATTTTTCAAAATTCGACTTTTTCTCAAAAGTCGACTTTCTTAAAATTCGACTTTCTCTAAATTTGGATTTTTTTTCTCAAAAATCGTTTTTCTTCACAAAATTTGTATTTTTCTTCTGAAATTGCTAATTTATTTCTAAAATTCGACTTCTTTTATCAAAACAGACTTCCTCAAGATATTGCCATTTTTCAAAATTCGAGGTTGTCTCAAAAGTCGACTTTCTCAAGAGTCGACTTTCTCAAAATTTCGATTTTTTTTCCTCAAAATTCGTTTTTCTTCACAAAATTTGTATTTTTCTTCTGAAATTGCGAGTTCATTTATAAAATTTGACCTTCCTTTATCAAAACAGATTTTTTCAAAGTATCGTCATTTCTCAAAATTCGATTATTCTAAAAATTTCGATTTTGAAAATTCGTCTTTCTTCGCAAAATGTGTTTTTTTCTTTTGAAATTGCTAACTTCCTTCCAAAATTCGACTTCTTTTATCAAAACAGACTTCCCCAAGATTTGGCATTTTTCAAAATTCTACTTTTTCTCAAAAGTCGACTTTCTCAAAAGTCGACTTTCTCAAAATTCGACTTTCTCAAAATTCGACTTTCTCAAATTTTCGATCTTTTTTCTCAAAATTTGTTTTTCTTCAAAAAATTTATATTTTTCTTTTGAAATTGCGAATTCATTTATAAAATTTGACCTTCCTTTATCAAAACAGATTTCTCAAAATTCGGCTTTTCTAAAAATTTCGATTCTCAAAATTCGTCTTTCTTCACGAAATTTCTCTTTTTCTTTTGAAATTTCCAATTTATTTCTAAATAAACTTCGTTCGTTAAAATGTTACTTTCTAAAGATGTCGAGTTTTCATTTTGAAATTTGTCGTTTTCTTTTTTCGAAATTTCGCTCAAAATTCGACTTTTTCTGAAAATTGCGACTTTTATATCAAAATATGTCTTTCCCTCAAAACTTGCTCGATTTTTTGATAAAAAAGTAGAAATTTTGAGAATAATATTTAATTATCTATTTTTCGAATTTCAGTTTGAAATTTTTAATGTTGAAAATGTCAGATTTTTTATAAGCTCATGATTTCGAACAAAAATAATTGAAATTTAAAAAAGAGATGATTTGTTAACAAAATGTTGGTAATATTTCGAGTTTAACTAAAAATTTCGATTGTCAAAATTCGTCTTACTTCACAAAATTTGTCTTTTTCTTTTAAAATTTCCAATTTATTTCTAAATAAACTTTGTTCGTTAAAATGTTACTTTCTAAAAATGTCGAGTTTTCATTTCGAAATTTGTCGTTTTCTTTTTTCGAAATTTCGCCCAAAACTCGACTTTTTCTGAAAATTTCGACTTTTATATCAAAATTTGCCTTTTGCTCAAAACTTGCTCGATTTTTTGATGAAAAAGTAAACATTTTGAGAATAATATTTAATTATCTATTTTTCGAATTTCAGTTTGAAATTTTTAATGTTGAAAATGTCAGATTTTTTATAAGCTCATGATTTCGAACAAAAATAATTGAAATTTAAAAAAGAGATGCTCTGTTAACAAAAATGTTGGTAATATTTCGAGTTTAACTAAAAATTTCGATTGTCATTCTTCACAAAATTTGTCTTTTTTTTTTAAATTTCCAATTTATTTCTAAATAAACTTCGTTCGTTAAAATGTTACTTTCTAAAAATGTCGAGTTTTCATTTCGAAATTTGTCGCTTTCTTTTTTCGAAATTTCGCTCAAAATTCGACTTTTTCTGAAAATTTCGACTTTTATATCAAAATTTGCCTTTTGCTCAAAACTTGTTCGATTTTTTGATGAAAAAGTAGACATTTTGAGAATAATATTTAATTATCTATTTTTCGAATTTCAGTTTGAAATTTTTAATGTTGAAAATGTCAGATTTTTTATAAGCTCATGATTTCGAACAAAAATAATTGAAATTTAAAAAAGAGATGCTCTGTTAACAAAAATGTTGGTAATATTTCGAGTTTAACTAAAAATTTCGATTGTCAAAATTCGTCTTACTTCACAAAATTTGTCTTTTTCTTTTGAAATTTCCAATTTATTTCTAAATAAACTTTGTTCGTTAAAATGTTACTTTCTAAAAATGTCGAGTTTTCATTTCGAAATTTGTCGCTTTCTTTTTTCGAAATTTCGCCCAAAATTCGACTTTTTCTGAAAATTTCGACTTTTATATCAAAATTTGCCTTTTCCTCAAAACATGCTCGATTTTTTGATGGAAAAGTGGAAATTTTGAACAGAAGAGAATGATAAATCATCTCTTTTTCAAATTTCAATTATTTTTGTTCTTAATCATGAGTTTATAAAAAATCTGACATTTTCAACATTCAAAACTTCACACTGAAACAAAAAATAGATATATTTTCTTTTCGAGTTTCAGTTTGAAATTTTTAATGTTGAAAATGTCAGATTTTTTCATAAGCTCATGATTTAGACCAAAATAACTGAAATTTTAAAAAGAGATGATTTATTAACAAGAACGTTCGTAAAATTTCGAGTTTAACTAAAATTTTTGATTCTCAAAATTCGTCTTTCTTCACAAAATTTTTCTTTTTCTTTTAAAATTTCCCTTGCTTCGAATTTTACTTTCTAAAAAGTCGAGTTGTTATTTCGAAATTTGTCGTTTTTCTTTTTCGAAATTTCGCTCAAAATTCGTCTTTTTCTGAAAATTTCGACTTTTATGTCAAAATTTGCCTTTTCCTCGAAACTTGCTCGATTTTTTGATGGAAAAGTGGAAATTTTGAGAAGAAGAGAATGATAAATCATCTCTTTTTCAAATTTCAGTTATTTTTGTTCTAAATTATGATCCTATAAAAAATCTGACCTTTTCAACATTAAAAATTTCAAACTGAAACTCAAAAAATAGATATATTTTCTTTTCGAGTTTCAGTTTGAAATTTTTAATGTTGAAAATGTCAGATTTTTTCATAAGCTCATGATTTAGAACAAAATAACTGAAATTTAAAAAAGAGATGATTTATTAACAAGAACGTTCGTAAAATTTCGAGTTTAACTAAAATTTTTGATTCTCAAAATTCGTCTTTCTTCACAAAATTTGTCTTTTTCTTTTAAAATTTCCCTTGCTTCGAATTTTACTTTCTAAAAAGTCGAGTTTTTGTTTCGAAATTTGTCGTTTTTCTTTTTCGAAATTTCGCTCAAAATTCGTCTTTTTCTGAAAATTTCGACTTTTATATTAAAATTTGCCTTTTCCTCGAAACTTGCTCGATTTTTTGATGGAAAAGTGAAATTTTGAGAAGAAGAGAATGATAAATCATCTCTTTTTCAAATTTCAGTTATTTTTGTTCTAAATTATGATCCTATAAAAAATCTGACATTTTCAACATTAAAAATTTCAAACTGAAACTCAGAAAATAAATATATCTTCTTTTCGAGTTTCAGTTTGAAATTTTTAATGTTGAAAATGTCAGATTTTTTTATAAGCTCATGATTTAGAACAAAAATAACTGAAATTTAAAAAAGAGATGATTTATTAACAAGAACGTTCGTAAAATTTCGAGTTTAACTAAAATTTTTGATTCTCAAAATTCGTCTTTCTTCACAAAATTTGTCTTTTTCTTTTAAAATTTCCCTTGCTTCGAATTTTACTTTCTAAAAAGTCGAGTTTTTGTTTCGAAATTTGTCGTTTTTCTTTTTCGAAATTTCGCTCAAAATTCGTCTTTTTCTGAAAATTTCGACTTTTATATTAAAATTTGCCTTTTCCTCGAAACTTGCTCGATTTTTTAATGGAAAAGTGGAAATTTTGAGAAGAAGAGAATGATAAATCATTTGTTTTTCAAATTTCAGTTATTTTTGTTCTAAATCATGAGCTTATAAAAAATCTGACCTTTTCAACATTAAAAATTTCAAACTGAAACTCAAAAAATAAATATATCTTCTTTTCGAGTTTCAGTTTGAAATTTTTAATGTTGAAAATGTCAGATTTTTTCATAAGCTCATGATTTAGACCAAAATAACTGAAATTTTAAAAAGAGATGATTTATTAACAAGAACGTTCGTAAAATTTCGAGTTTAACTAAAATTTTTGATTCTCAAAATTCGTCTTTCTTCACAAAATTTGTCTTTTTCTTTTAAAATTTCCCTTGCTTCGAATTTTACTTTCTAAGAAGTCGAGTTTTTATTTCGAAATTAGTCGTTTTTTTTTCGAAATTTCGCTCAAAATTCGTCTTTTTCTGAAAATTTTGACTTTTATATGAAAATTTGCCTTTTTCTCGAAACTTGCACGATTTTTTTTATGGAAAAGTGAAAATTTTGAGAACAAGAGAATGATAAATCATCTCTTTTTCAAATTTCAGTTATTTTTGTTCTAAATCATGAGCTTATAAAAAATCTGACGTTTTCAACATTAAAAATTTCAAACTGAAACTCGAAAAATAAATATATTTTCTTTTCGAGTTTCAGTTTGAAATTTTTAATGTTGAAAATGTCAGATTTTTTTATAAGCTCATGATTTAAAACAAAAATAACTGAAATTTGGAAAAGAGATGATTTATTAACAAAAACGTTCGTACAATATCGAGTTCAACTCGAAATGTTAGTATTTCTCTCAAATTTATGACTAAAATCTCGAATTTCAATTAAAAATTTTAATTCACTTCTAGGATTGGGGCGAAATCTTCCTTCAAAAGTTAATATTTTGACAAAAACTTTGTAACTTCGTACAAAACCGAAATTTCCAGATTAAAGTCGAAAATTTGATATAAACTACAAATTTTAAGAATCCCACATAAGTTGTGGCTTTTTTTAGAAATGTTACTTTCTTTTTCAAAATTCTCAATTTGAACTTGCAATTTTTAATTCTGTTTTCTAAAATTTTGATATAAAGCGCTCTAAAAAATACAAATCTTGTCCCCTGAAAGCAAAAAAAATTAAAAAACACAACAGAAGTTGCTCTCACCCGTTCGATAGCCAAGCTACCATCTTTAGAGAGATCTTCAGAGAAATTTTCCATTTTATTGCACCAGAAAATTGTATATCTTTCGAAAATGTCAACTTTAGAATCAAAATTTCGTTTCAAACCCCGAATTTATTGTACGAATTTCGGTTTTTTCAAAATGTTTACTTTAGACTTGAAACTTGGATTGATTTTGAAGAATTTCAAATAATTTTTGTATTTTCTGTCTGTATCTCAAATTTAATAAGTTTTCTTGATATTTTTTGACATGAAAATTTCAAGTCAAACCCCCAATTTATTTAACGAATTTCGGTTTTCAAAATATTTACTTTGGGCTTGAAATTTGGAAATTTGGATTGATTTTGAAGAATTTCGAGTAATTTTTGTATTTTCGGCTTGTATCTCAAATTAAATAGGTTTTCTTGATATTTTTGACTTGAAAATTTCGAGTCCTTTTAGAAATTTCGCTTTTTTTTTTAGAAATTTTGCTCTTTTTAGAAATTTGGGTTTTTTTAGAAACTTCTACTTTCATCTAGAAATTTTGACTTCGTTAGGACTAATCCTGACCTAAGTCGAAAATTGAAATACAAATCTTGTCCCCTGAAACCAAAAAAGATTAAAAAACTCAACAAAGGTTGCTCTAACGCGTTTCGATAGTTAAGCTGCCATCTTTAGAGAGATACTGGAAAAAAGCTCCAAGTTCTAGGCTTTGACTTCGTTTCTCAATATTTCAAACACAAACTCAAAGTTGCTGCTGTTTTTCTTTTAATTGAATGCAAACTTGCCCCTATTTTTCAAAATATTTAAAACTTGATTATTGATTCTTTAAAATTTTTCTCGAAATTTGCACTTTTCTATTAAAATTATGTGTCTGGATTTCAAACGAAAATTTTTAAACTAAATAGTTTTATTTTTCAGTCTTGTATCGAAGTTTGATTTTTGTTTGAAAGGTTCCAGTTCATTGCACCTGAAAATGGTATATCTTTCGAAAATTTCAACTTTAAAGTCAAAATTTCGTTTCAAACCCCGAATTTATTGTACGAATTTCGGTTTTTTCAAAATGTTTACTTTAGACTTGAAACTTGGATTGATTTTGAAGAATTTCAAATAATTTTTGTATTTTCTGTCTGTATCTCAAATTTAATAAGTTTTCTTGATATTTTTTGACATGAAAATTTCAAGTCAAACCCCCAATTTATTGAACGAATTCGAGTTTTCAAAATATTTACTTTAAGCTTGAAATTTGGCAATTTGGATTGATTTTGAAGAATTTCGAGTAATTTTTGTATTTCCGGCCTATATCCCAAATTTATTAAGTTTTCTTAATATTTTCGAGGTGAAAATTTCAAGTCGAACCCCCAATTTATTTAACGAATGCCGGTTTTCAAAATATTTACTTTGGACTTGAAATTTGGCAATTTGGATTGATTTTGAAGAATTTCGAGTAATTTTTTCATTTTCTATCTGTATTTCGAATTTAACAAATTTTCTTGATATTTTCGACGTAAATATTTCAAGTCAGGCCCCCAATTTATTTAACGAATTTCGGTTTTCAAAATATTTACTTCGGGCTTGAAATTTGGCAATTTGGATTGATTTTGAAGAATTTCGAGTAATTTTTGTATTTCCGGCCCGTATCTCAAATTTAATAAGTTTTCTTGATATTTTTGACATGAAAATTTTTGAGTCAAACCCCGAATTTATTTAACGAATTTCGGTTTTTTCAGAATATTTACTTAGTATTGAAATTTCGAAATTTGAATTGATTTTAAAGAATTTCGAGTAATTTTTGTATTTTCGGCCTGAATCTCAAATTAAATAAGTTTTATTGATAGTTTTGACATGAAAATTTCGAGTCTTTTTAGAAATTTGGCATTTTTTATTAGAAATTTTGCTTTTTTTAAAAATTTAGTTTTTTTTTAGAAACTTCTACTTTCATCTAAAAATTTTGACTTCGTTAGAACTAATTCTGACCTAAGTCGAAAATTGAAATACAAATCTTGTTCTCTGAAACCAAGAAAGATTAAAAAACAGAAAAAAGGTTGCTCTAACGCGTTTCGGTAGCCAAGCTATCATTTTCAGAGAGATGAGTTTCTCTCTGAAGATGACAGCTAGCTTGAGCTAGATTATATATGGGTCGTTTCGTGTTTCTCTTCGTCCACTTCGCACCTCGACCTAAGGAGATCTTTTATGAATACCCTGATCTATGTAGTTCCCAAGTTCAAACTCTTGTAGAAGTTTATTGTGGGCCTGGGACCTAGAGCTAGAAAGATATTAACTCTCTGAAGCCAAGAAATATTAGAAAACACAACAAAGGTTGCTCTAACGCGTTTCGATAGCCAAGCCATCATTTTCAGAGAAATAATATCTCTTTAGCTCAAGCTGTCATCTTCAGACAGATACTTATCCCCCTGAAAATGATAGATTCGCTATAGAAACGCGTTAGAGCGACCTTTGTTGTGTTTTCTAATATTTTTTCGTGTCAGGGGACAAGATTTTTATTTCAATTTTTGAAGATAACCAAGGACCAGTCTGTTGCACCGAAATTCTGACATAAGTCTGCAAAATGAATTGCCTTAATTTTAAGCATTCGTCATTCATTTTCAAGATTAGATTGAATTCTCTTAATTTTGGGCAAGGTATGATTCGTCATTCATTTTTAAGATCAGATTGATTGATGGTTACCACGAAATTGATTAATTCCACTAAAAGTGATGAAGGGGATCATTTTTGAGTTGATAAAATGGATTTATTCTGCTCCATGAAAATGCAAGATATCGTACAAAAGCTCTATCGGTTAGGCTCCTTTGGCGTAATCCCCATATTTCCCAAAAATGTCTGCCATAGATTATAACTTTTTTCCGACGTTTGAAGCACCTCATTCGAAATAAGGCCCCCTGAAATATGAAATAAGTGGAGGTTTTGGTTAATAAAAGTTAAGATTCTTTTGATAAAAAATCATTTAATCAAAATCAATCAGTATGCAAGAAGAATGCAACCTAGACTACAAATTCATGCAGCCCTCCAGGCGTGTATAGTGAATCATAGGTAGCTGAACTACCAACAGTTGAAACACTGCCACCTAGCGAAGCGGTTGCTCTCTAGGAGAGTTCCCAGAAGACAAGGATTCTATACTCAGACCAATAGGTTTGAACATTTATTAGATTCGAAGTTTGGAAACCAAATACCGGTTTCGATCTTGTTAGATCTCGTCAGTTTGGTATATCCAACTCGAATGCTAATAAATGTTTTAGTACTTACTTGTCGGAACATTTATTAGCATTCGAGTTTGATATACCAAACTGACGAGATCTAACAAGATCGAAACAGGTATTTGGTTTCCAAACTTCGAATCTAATGAATGTTCAAACCTATTGGTCTGTGCAAAATCAATCAGGATAACCAAGGACCGGTCCGTTTCACCAAAAAATCATTGGCAAATTGTGTAAAGTTTTAGATTAGAACTTGCAATCCAATTTTTTAATTTAATTTTGCAGTACAGGCGTCTTTCATATTACATGAACCAATATTTAAGTGCACGTGAATTAATTACGCAAATAACCTTGGTTTATATAACTTTTCAGTGGGGGGCAGCCTCCGTACCTTTAATTTAGCATCACCAATCCTTCTAATCATAAAATAATCATATTTCAGGAGCTGTAACAAACATATAACAGATATTTGTTTGCAGTCTCTGTCTCTATCGAATACTAAAATAAATAGCCTCCACTCACCAAATACGGTGGGTTCATCCCCTAAGACACCTCCCACATCGCCGCATGTTACTAACAGATCTAACCATTGCCAAGACTGGGACGATGAAAGTTTACTAAGTACTACCAGTAACCTAAGCGTAACGTCATGTGATCATGCTAGCGTAGCTCGAAATGGAACCACGTTCTCTGGTAGAAGCATGAGGTAGGTATACCTAAAACATATTTACCCTCGATAATACATTTTTACCTTCGAAAATACCTTAGATAATATATAGTCAAAGGAAAATACATTTACTGGAACGAAATGTAAATTGTAGAATTTAGTACGTAAGAAAATTTTCTAGAAAGATTTGCTAAGGGGAAAGCGGCCGCGATAACGAAGCAGACTGCAGATAAACGTTCCAGAAATTTCGGTAAACGATAGCCTTATCTGCGGGATATTTGTAGAAGCCGGGAGCCAAAACTATATAAGGCGGTCGGCTTTCCCTCGTGTTAGTCAGAGTCAGTCAGGTTAATTAGCGAGTTACTAGTTAACATAAATAAGTGAGTTCATTATTCAGTTGTAGTGTTTCGAGTTTAGTTTGGTAATAAAGTGGGTATTATTCAATTCACGTGTAAATAATTAATTTGAACCGACCCGTAACAATACATTTACCTTCGATAATACATTTTTACCTTCGATAATATATGTTCACCTTCAATAATGCATTTACCTTCGATAATACATCCTTACTTCAACAATACATTCGATACCTTCCATAAAACACTTTAATTCCGTACATTTTTCCAGATACGTATTTCATTGCAATCAGCATTCAGGTGCCGTAGGCGAAGACTATCTAACGCCGACTCAAAGGGCGCATAGGCAGGTCAAAAAATTGAAAACACTGCTGCAGGAGGCGCAAAAAGAACTCGAACGTAAAGATAGCGATATACTAAAACTTACCAAAGAAGTGGTCGAGTTACGTCTGTATAAGGCAGCTCTAAGTTCACCAGAAGAAAGATCCAACTCGAGCGATGCTATCACAGTCAAGGAAAACACCAGCGAAGAAATATCACCAGTGCGGGACTTCCCCGATTGTGCTACCATACCAAACCACGTTGATCTAAACAGTTCCTATACAGACTCTGGTCATTTCGATGACTTTAACGCGTCGGTTACCTCAAAGGATTCCGCAATTTTGGAAGACGTTTCAGGATCGGTATACCTACTTTGTTTTATTCCGAGTGATACGTTATAAAAGTCGATTTTAGCCTTACAAGTCCAGGAAAGAATACGTTGATAAATGTGTGGATGTCGCCTTTGAGTGCTGCAGCAGCACTTGCTCGGAACACGATAAACTAATTATGGAATACGAGAAAAGGTTCCAGGAGCTTATAAGGACTCACGAAGAAGAGTCGTATCAATTGAAGCAGAAGCATAACGATAAGGTCGAGGAACTGTTGCAGAGAATAGGCGACATTAATAACAGGTATATTTTTGGGGGAACGGACTGGTCCTTGGTTGTCTTCAAAAATTAAAATACAAATCTTGTCCGCTGAAGATGATAGCTTAGCTGTCGAAACGAGTTAGGGCAAACTTGTTGTGTTTTTTAATCTTTCTTGGTTTCAGGGGACAAGTTCTGTATTTCAATTTTATTTCAAAATTAAATCTAATAAATCAGACAAAATATGGGACAGAGACTGACTCATGTAGTCAAACGAAAATATATTCCTTTTATTGCTCAAAATTTAGAGCTTTACTTCAAAATTTACTTTTTTTTTCGCAAGTTTAACTTTTTTAACTCTTCTCTATATTAGTCTTCTTTTTTAATATCTATTTTGTTCCTAAAATTAGACGTTTACCCCAAATCTTCCTTTCTTCTCAATTTTGAGATTAAGTCAAACATTCTGAAAATATGTAGATAAATTTCATCAAAAATAATCGCAGTTTGCAGAAGCAATAAAATGTCGAATTTTAAGAGCCAAAATTTCGAAAAAAAAAACCCAAAATTGCTTAACAAGTCCAAATCTGCAGAAAATAAATAAAAGTCTAAACGTTTAGTAAAAGTCAAGTTTGGGTAAAATATCGAAATTTAGTAAAACGACGAATTTTAAAAAGAATGTAGAAAGTTCTAGAAAAAAGCCGTAATTTAGAAGAAAGTCGAAAAAATATAGTTTTGGAAAAAAGTAAAATTTGAGAATAGATTTAAATTTCGAAAAAATAAAACTTTGAAAAAAGGTCCAAATCTTCAAAAATTTACTTAACATCTTCAATTACTTCAAATTTTTACTTTTCTTTATTAAAAAATGGGCAGAAGATGAATTTTTGAGAAATAAGTTGAATCTTTCAGTAAGTCGAATTAGAAAAAAATAAACATTTTTAGAAATTATCGAGTTTTGTGAAGAAAGGAAGGTTTGGGGTAAAAGTCTAATTTTAGGAACAAAATAGATATTAAAAAAGAAAAGAGTTAAAAAAGTCTAAATTGCGAAAAAAAAGCCAAATTTTGAAGTAAAGGTCTAAATTTTGAGCAATAAAAGGTTTTTTGGGTTGAAGATATTTTCGTTTAAATACATGAGTCAGTCTCGGTCCCATATTTTATCTAATTTAACTGATTTATTTTTGAAATACAAATTTTGTTTCCTGAAATCAAGAAAAATTAAAAAACAGAACGGGGGTTGCTCTAACGCGTTTCGATACCAAAGCTATCATCTTCAGAGAGATACTGTTGCGTTAGAGCAACCTCTGTTGTGTTTTTAAGTTTTTTTGGTTTCAGGGTACAAGATTTGTATTTCAATTTTTTTAACAGGTATATTGGAGTTATTCATTAAAATACTGATCTAACTTTAAAACGGAATCTGAATTCTACAAGAACAGGAACCGGGTCAAAGAACTACTAGAAGAACAATTAGTAGTTCTTTGACACAGTCCAATCCATGAAGAAGTTAATCTTGACTTTGGTTTTCGTTATCAAAGTTGATACTTCAAAGTTTTTGAGAAAATTTCGATTTTTCCCAAAAGTCGACTCTCTCAAAACTCGACTTGCTCAAAAGTCGACTTTCGACTTTCTCAAAATTTCGATTTTTTTTTCTCAAAATGCGTTTTTATTCACAAAATTTGTATTTTTTTCCTGAAGTTGCGAATTTCTTTATAAAATTTGACCTTCCTTTATCAAAACTGATTTCTTCAAAGTATCATCATTTCTCAAAATTCGATTATTCTAAAAATTTCGATTCTCAAAATTCCGATATCTTCAATGTAAACCAGTTCTCCATCGAAGAATATTTCAGTGAAACATATCGAAAGGAAAAAGTAAATTTGCCAAAGAATATCTTCAACGTAAACCAGTTCTCCATCGAAGGATATTTTACTGAAACATATCGAAAGGTAAAAGTAAATTCGCCAAAGGATATCTTCAATGTAAACCAGTTCTCCATCAAAGAATATTTCAGTGAAACATATTGAAAGGAAACAGTAAATTCGTCGAAGGATATCTTCGACGTAAACCAGGTCTCCATCGAAACTTCACCTAAAGAATGAAAAAGTAGTTACACATTTTTTATTTTAAAATAAATGAACAAGAATCAAAAAAAGTTTTATTTTGTAGCTAAATTTCGAGTGTTTGTTGTCGAAACTTTGAATCTTAAACAATCGAGTTTTTTTAGAAATTTGGAAACTCGAAAGAGGAAAATTACAATTAAAAATAAAAAAAACTTAATTTCTAATCAAAATGAAAACTATGAAAAAAAAACTAATGTACAATTTGAAAATTAACTTGATTGTTTGATTTTTCATAAAAAAATTGATGTCGAAAATATGTTATAAAAATTCGGTATTTAAACAAAATTTTTCAGCTCAGACATATTTCCACTTTCTCAACTTTCGGTGTCAAAACTCGAATTTCTATTTTATAAATTTTGAGTGTCTCTCAATGTTTGAATTCTTGGTTTCAGTTTGAAGTTAAAGCTTGAAATCTTGAATTTTTTTATAAATTTTAGTTTGAAATCGCAATTTAAAATAAAAATATCAAATTTTTGAATAAATAGATCCTAATTCCGGATGAAAAAGTCATAATGTTGAAAAAAGTTTTATATATTTAAAAAAATTCCCACAATTTCGAGTTTGTCCTCAACATTGGAACTTAAACTCTAATTTCGAGAAAAATTTCGAAAGTTTAATTTTAGATTCCAAAATTTTCGCTTCAATTTAAAAATTGATGCTTTGTTTTTTTCAATTTATTTAGCATTTCTTCGGCCCAGTTTGGAAATATTTAAATTTTTATGGTTTGTTGACAATTTTAAAAACAGTTTTTGAAATGCGACTACGTGATATTTAAATTTATTGAAAACGTCACTTCATGACAGTTTACAAATTAAAAGGTTAGTTTATTTTACATAGAATAGGAATAATGAAAAATAGTAGACCAAAAATTAGATATGGAAAAAATAAAAATTTTGTTTTTTTGATAAATTAGGAAAATATAAAAAAATACATATAAGAGGTTGTAGCACTGGACATCGATGTTTCGCTCTCATTTGAGCTCGTCAGCAGTGCATAACATGGAAAGGGAACAATGGGGAAGAAATACTTAAAAATAATTTTTTTTTTTATTTTTTTTTTAAATATAAAAAAGAAAAATAAGGAAATTTTAATTTTAATTTTTATGAAGTGACGTTTTCAATAAATTTAAATATCACGTAGTCGCATTTCAAAAACTGTTTTTAAAATTGTCAACAAACCATAAAAATTTAAATATTTCCAAACTGGGCCGAAGAAATGTTAAATAAATTGAAAAAAACATAATATTTCCGGTCAATAAGGGTCTACCATGAAGAATTGATGCTTTAATTAAAATCGAAATTTCCAGAGGTCATATTTTAATGTTCACTTTGGGGTAAAATTTCAACTTTAAAGTCCAACATTTTTTAGAAAACTCTAATAATCGTCCTTTAGCATTTTTTCTGGATTTGTATTTTAATCACAAATTCTCGACCTAAGAAAATAATTAGAAATGTCAAGATTTAACTTAAAATTTTAAAAATGTTAAGATATATAAAAAAACAATAGTAATTTTGTAATATTGATTGTTTTATAAAAACTTTGATTTGAAGTTTTGAGGAAAAAAATTGAAAATTTCAGATTGAACTTGTGTCGGGCTTTTTTTAACATTTTCACTTTTTTAACATGTTTTTACAATTGAAATACAGAACTTTTGTGAAGATAACCAAGGACCCATTCCACCAAAAAAAAAAAGAAAACGTTTTTAGAAATTTCACAATTTTTGCTCTTTTCTCAAAATTTTGATTTTAAAGTTTACAACTTTATTTCTTAACGTTAAAAATGTTGAGCATTAATTTGAAATTTCGTCTCTGTCGAAATTTCGAGTTTTCTTCGAACTGTAGACTTTCAACTTTAAATCACGTTTGAACATAAATTAAAAAAAAAGAAATTCCAAGTTCCAAGACATTTCTGATGTATGATATCTGAAAAAACGGAAATAATAAGTAAGCAAACAAATTGTGGTTACCATGTCTCATGAACGGACACCAGACACTAAATAGACTGAACGTTTCAATGTTGTCTCATGCGTACAGTTGAAGCTAAAATCCGGGGAAGTGGGGAGGTGCATTCCACTACTCTTTGATATGGTCGGATTAAGTAAAATTTATAAATACGAAACTTGCCGCGTAACGGTTCTAACGATTTAGATGAAACTTTAGAATTAGGGGCTTTTGGACCAATAGGATAATTTTTATAAGTGCTTTTTGGTAAAAGTTTAGGAGAACTATTTTCAAAGACATCTTGGTTTAATAGTAAAATAATTTTCTTTCAATACGCGACGCCTGTGTACAATCGTTGATTGAATACATATTAGATATATATACCTTATGACAAAATGCGTACACCACTTTTCTCTATGCATACTCCAAAACGTTGTTAAGGAAGTGCTGGTACCTAGTGGTCAATACTAAAACCTCTGAGTAAAACTATTACACTTTGGCAGGGGAAAACAGAGTTCTTTATGGTTTTGGTCATTTATCCAAGATCTACACCAAAGTCAAACAATAATTATTTTCTCTTATTGATATGTCCAAGGTCGCCGCGTGATGGGATGGCAATTGGACTGAATTTTATACCCAGGTTTCTTAAGTTTCACTTCAATGAATACACTTTTAAATTATGAAACTTTGACAAAACACCTTTTTCTTATAGAGTTTAAGACATTTTATTAACTTCGAATTTTTAAGCCAAATTCTCATCTTTAACTTGAAATATACTGTTCAAAATTTTCAAATTTTTAGAAAAATTAGAAATTACTAAACGAATGCAGTAAATTTTAAGAAATAACTCCAAATTTAAAAAAAAAACCGTGAAATTTATCCTTCTAATTTACAACTCGTTATTAATTGAATATTTTCAATTTGAAGTCAACATTTTAGGAAAAAGAGAAATAATAATAATTACTAATTTAAAGTTAGAATTTAAAGTAAAAAAATTAAATTTATTTACAAAAATGTTTTCAAAATTTCAACTTAAACTTGCTACTTTTTTTCCTTCGATTCAAAATTTTATTTTTTTTTAAATTGTTCCCAATAACTCCCGTTTAAATTGGAAAATTCGAGACCTTTTTTTAACAAAATGTTTATTATTCTAGTAATTTCAACTTTTTATAGACGTGTGGAAAATCTCTTTTTATTTTTAAAATCATAACTTTTTCTCAACATTTCGAATTGTAAATTTACAAGTTTATTCTTCTCTTCATATTTCCACTTTAATCACGAAATCGGATTTTTCTAGAAATCTTGTATTTTCGAACGAACTTTTATTTAAAGTCGTGACCGTTATATTTTTTACTCTTCAACTGGAAACGTGTCGTGAGCATTTTATATTTTTGATTTTTTACTCTTTAACTCAAATTGTCCGTTGATATTTTACCTGGTTATACCCGTTATCCTAATCATTCCATTCCTATTCCGACCGACTAATTCGCAACAGATGGGGTGCTGTACTGATTCATATTTTTCCACTCACGCCTACCTGGCAATTTACAGATTCAGTATGGGACGAAGTTAAGAAAAACCTTAACTTTATAAGAACATAAAATAAATCAGAATAACTACTAAACGAATATAGAAAATTTTAAGAAATAACTCTAAATTTATAAAAAATCGCGAGATTTATTATTTTATTTTATAACTCGTTATTAATTAAATATTTTCAATTTGAAGTCAACATTTTAGGGAAAAAAGAGAACAATTATTGCAAATTTAATTTTTGAAATTTAAAGCAAAAAAATAAATTTATAAAAAAAACTTTTCAAAATTTCAAGTTGAACTTGATACTTTTTTCCTTCGATTCAAAATTTTATTTTTTTAAAATTTTTGACAATAACTCACCTTTAAATTGGAAAATTCGAGACATTTTTTTTAACAAAATGTTTATTATTCTAGTAATTCCAACGAGTGGAAAATCTCACTTTTTCTTAAAATTTAGAATTGTAAATTTACAAATTTGTTCTTCTCTTCATATTTCCGCTTTAATCACGATATCAGGATTTTCCAGAAATTTTGTATTTTCGAACGAATTTAAAAAAAAATTGGAAATTTCGGTATTTAATTAAAGTCGTGAGTGAGATATTTTTTACTTTTCAACTCGAAACGTGTCGTGAGCATTCTATATTTTTTCTTTTTTACTCTTTAACTCAAATTGTCCCTTGCTATTTTACCTGGTTATGCCCGTTATTTTAATTATTGCATTCCGATACCGACCGACTAATTCGCAATAGATGGGCTGTTGTTCTGATCAGTGTTACAGTGCAAAATACGAAATTACTGAAATTTTGATTACATTCCTGACTTTTTTAGCAACATTTAAATGTTATATTCCTTGTATTTCGTGACAAATTCAAAATTAAATTGTATTTATTATATATTTGCTTTAATGAGCTTTTAACAAATCAATTTTAACAGAAATTTATTTAAATCATATTAAATAAAATATTTTCTAAATAAAATCAAGACGAATTGGAATTCAATTGTTTTCTCAGCGGAATAATGTTAGACAGTAAATTCTGTACTACTTTTCCCATTAGGCTTTCTTGTATTTCCAATGGTTTACGAGATCCTTGTAGTGGAAATCAAATTTGATTCAACCTGTATATGATGAAAATAAGTTGACTCCTGTTCTGTCCCAAGCAAATTAAAACGGTCTGCACTTTCAGTTGTGATTGTGATTGCATATAAATCTTATCAATATGTTCATAATATCAAAATCATGGAATGAAGCACTTAGTTTACTTTGGGAATTTCCAATGAGCTAGCTCCTATTTGCATCCAATTGCTAGGGTCAACATTAAATAGTACTTATCCTATTATTATATTACTTTAAAGAAATATTCAACATTTCTCAGATGTGAGTCTATTCTGTTAAGAATGTGTCAATGAATGAAACCCTTAAATAATGGGTCACTCCAGCCTCCAGCACCAGGCAAAATAAAACCTGTTTTATGAGTGGGTAAATGGCAAGTCTGGCATTACAATTGTTGTTTGAATTAGCTAGAATATTGGCTAAATATATCGTTGTATTTGTCTTTAACTGAATTCAATTAAACATCCCCAAAAGTTTATTCTTCATGGTGGACTTTTATTGGTCGGAAACATTATGTTTATTAATTTAATTTAAAATTTCTACGACCCAGTTTGGAAATATTTAAATTTTTATTAATGTTTGTTGACAATATTCAAAAACTGTTTTCGAATATTGTCAACAAAGATTAATAAAAATTTAAATATTTCCAAACTGCGTCGTAGAAATTTTAAATAAAATTAAATAAATCCAACAATAAACTGGTGGAAAAGGATTATGTATGCATATTTTCTGATAAACTTTTTGTAAATGAATTTAATTGATATATAATTAATTTAAATTCGAAATCTCAACTTTTTCCTTAACATTTGTAGTTTATGTAAATTCGTTTTTAAAGTCTTTGTTGACTTTAATTAATTTATTTATAAAAATCATTATTTTTTTGAAATTATTTTTTATTGTTTACAGAATTTTTGGAATTTCAGAATGTATATGTTTTCAAACCGGCTTGAGTTGTGTTTAAGAAAGAAGCTGTGCGTATTATTTTTTTTAATTATTAAAGACAACTCTTATACCATAATACTGCAATAATAATTATTAAATCAAACATTTTTTTGGTCCCATTTTATCTTTGGTGTAGAAAGTCATGACTCATCCTAATTAACGCTAACTGACAACATAAGCGCTGCAAAAAAATTAAATTAGGAAAACTTGGCAATTGCCTTTTTTTTAAATTTGTTTTCCAACTATTCAAAATTTAGACTTTCTTTAAACATTTTGATTTTTTTTGAAAATTTAACTTTTTATGAAAATGAAATGAAAATTTCCACTTTTTTCAAAATTTTGACATCTTTGAAATTTTCAACTATTCAAAATTTCGACTTTTTTAAAAATCACGAATTTTTCTAAAATTTCGACCTTTTTAAAAAAGTCAACTTTTTTTGAAGATCTTAACTTTTTCCAAAAATTGACTGAAATTTCGACTTTTTAAATTTTATACTATATTCAATCAACGGTACAATATTGTTAAGCCAGTGCTGTAAACACGTCATGATTGCAGTGAAATGGCGACGCGCGCACGCCGATAATTGAATATTTATATATTTTATTTTTACCCACCCAAAGAATGAAACTCTTGATTTTCCTTCACTAATGTGTTCACTGAGGTTTCAACAATGATCCACAACACACTTCCCCATATTTACAGCCCATTTTCTTTAAAAAAAAAACGATGTTATCTTCGCAAAGGTCTGACAAATAATAAGAGGGCATTGCGAGCTAGATGGAGCTAGGCTTTCGCTAGGCTTTCAACTGGCTTCACTGCTTACCGTGTTAAGTTCAGTCTATTTAGTCTCTGACGGACACCTTCGATACGCGGACATATTTTGACATTCCTAAAGGTGCCCGCTTAAGAGCGAGTTCACTATACTTGAATTCATTGAAAAATGTCACTTTTGACTTTTTAGAAAATCTTAACATTTTTTGGTAATTTTAACTTTCTGTACAAAGCTTATCATATTGCAAAATTTTAATTGTTTGTTTAAGTGTTTGTTTAATTGTTTGAGAATTTCGATTTTTGTAAAGCGTCACATTTTTTTAGGTGCTGGCTTTTTTTGAAATTTCTGATTATTTTGCAAAATTTTCAATTTTGTCATCTTTTTTTTCAAATTGTCCACTTTTTTCCAAAATTGTGACTTTTAAAAAGACAAAATTATCAGGAAAGACGAACTGTTTTAAAAATCGCAATTTGAATAATGAAATGTCAAAATTAAAAAAAAAAACTTAAAATTTGAAAAATAATGTTAATTTCCATTAAACTGAATCTCAAATAAAGTCAAAATTGTCGAAGTCTGACTATTGAAGAAAAGCCAGAATTATCAGACAAGTTGAAATTTAAAAGAAAATACCAAATTTTTAGGAATTAATATTTGGACAATTGCAAAGTTTTGAATAGTTAAAATGTTGAAATAACAGTAAAAAGTTTTTTAAAAACTAAAAATCTACAAAAAATTAAAATTTTTAAAAATGATCGAAGTTTTTTATATATTTTAAAGGTCAAGATTATCAAAAAAGGTCACAATTTTGGAAAAAAGTGGACATTTTGGAAAAAAACCTAAATTTTCAATAGGTCACTTTCCAGAAGAGTTTCGCCTCTGGTATGGTGGACATACTGAGTTACCGTGCTCTTCTGTTTAAACTTTCTTATCTTGTAACAAGTTTCAGTTCAGAAGAGTTTCGCCTCTGGTATGGTGGACATACTGAGTTACCGTGCTCTTCTGCCTAAACTTTCTTTTGTACCAAGTTTCAATTCAGAAGAGTTTCGCCTCTGGTATGGTGGACATACTGAGTTACCGTGCTCTTCTGCCTAAACTTTCTTTTGTACCAAGTTTCAATTCAGAAGAGTTTCGCCTCTGGTATGGTGGCCATACTGAGTTTTGATGTTTTGAAATTGACCTTTTTCTTTTTTGCATATTCCCTCATATTCCTCTTTTCATCTATTTTTCTTTCTTTGTTCCTGAAGAAGCCCCCTACGATGGTGGGCGAAACGTCGAACACTTTTAGTAGTTCTTTGACACGGTCCAATCCCGGAAGAAGTATATCCTGTACTGACTGCACTGACCGTGGAAGCCTTCGTTATCATATTCAGGTCACTTTACTTAAGAGTGACCTTTTAAAAATTTAGGTTTTTTCAAAAGTTGATTAAAAATTCTTTAATTTGTTTAAATCCCGACAATTTTTTATAATTGTGGCTCCGAAATTTTAGATTATTTCTCAAAATATTTCTCAAAAATTTATAATTTTGTTGAAAATTTCGTCATTTTTTAAAATACTCGAATTTTTTGAAGAATGTTAAAATTTTGACATTTTTTGAGAAACCCTTAACTTTTTTTCTGGAGATTTTAACTTTCTATGAATATCTTGACAATTTTCGAAATTCCGATTTTTTTTAAAGAAAATTTTGATTTCAAAATATTCGACGTTTTAAAAATTTTAATTTTTTTAAAAAAATTTCGACTTTTTCCTAACTTCTTGATTTTTTCAAAATGTTATCGTTTATTGAAAAATACAACTCTAAAATTTCGATTTCTTTTAAAAATTTGAAATTGTTTTGATTTGTCTTATTTTTCAAACGTTCAATATTATAGAAAATTTCATTTATTCTGAATTTTGACATTTTTTTAAATGTAAACTAATTTTTAAAATCTCTTATTTTTGGAACATTTTTGATTCTCTAAACTTCGACTCTTTTTTCGACAAAGGTCAACTTCTAATGCACAGACCAATAGGTTTGGACATTTATTAGATTCGAAGTTTGGAAACCAAATACCGGTTTCGATCTTGTTAGATCTCGTCAGTTTGGTATATCCAACTCGAATGCTAATAAATGTTCCGACAAGTAAGTACTAAAACATTCACAGGCGTCGAGCGAGTGACTTTTTAGTACTACCACCTATTGGTCCATAGAGAAACTATGGCCATCGCCAACAATGTCGTATGCAAGAAGAATGCAACCTAGACTACAAATTCATGCAGCCCTTCAGGCGTGTATAGTGAATCATAGGTAGCTGAACTACCAACAGTTGAAACACTGCCCCCTAGCGAAGCGGTTGCTCTCTAGGAGAGTTCCCAGAAGACAAGGATTCTATAATGCACAGACCAATAGGTTTGAACATTTATTAGATTCGAAGTTTGAAAACCAAATACCGGTTTCGATCTTGTTAGATCTCGTCAGTTTGGTATATCCAACTCGAACTTGCATACGAAAACGTCAACTTGTTACATGCAACACGAAACTGATAATATAAAGTGCACGATTGCTGAGTATATTCGGTACGATGCCACGTTGATTGAATACATATATATTCAATCAACGGATGCCACGATGTCAACGATGCCACGATGCCAACGATGCCAATTTCCCGATTACATATTTCGGAAAAGTAATCGGTGATTAAAATCCGATTACATTTTTACTTACTCGTGCGGGTCTCTAGCGCGTACAAAAAAGCAGCTGACTTGAAAGAAGCTTGTTATTGAAAAAAAATATTTTTTTAGATACTGGCAGCTAGTGCCTGAAATGGAGGCAGCAAGAGAAAGAATCAAGGAGCTGGAGCAACAACTCGAGGAGACGTGCAAAAAATTAGAAGATGAAGAAAATAAAAGTAAGGAACATTATATACAACAATATAAGCAGTATGTGGACGAAGGAAAGTCGGAAAATATGGTAAAGAATGTTAAACCACAAGAATAAGAAACAAATTCCTCTCTGTCTTCCACTGTCCCTTATTCTTGTGGTTATACTTAAAACAAATGGGTTCCATACTTGACATAACAATATTTTAGGTCATGGATATAGGCAGACCCAATCCCTCGAGAGTTTCAGTTCCAGAGCTGTTGCAAGAACTTCAAATTACTAAAAACGAATTAGACAATATTAAAGTATGTAGTGTCATTTTTTCTTTCATTTGAACCAACCAAATAATGTGCACTAATGATTATTTTCATTGTACATATATTTGTTGACATTAGTCGCAGAAATATGCATTAATCAATTTCGTCGTTAGATTGGAGCGTTTGTGTTCGTCTGATTGGATTAATTTTTAGGATTTAGACTATGCATCAACTTCTAACAACTCACCATTGCTTAGCGCAAAAGAGGCTCTTTCGTTATGGGTACTCGGTGCTCGTAAGGTAAAAAAAACCGATACTCAGTTAAACAGGCATGGGTATAGCCTCTTAGTAATTGCATGATTAGTATTAACGCATGCGCTTATAAAAATTGGCATCCAATTGGCATCACTATCATTTTAATAAATAACAAGCACAAGAAGTGTACATTCCTTAAGAATTTGATGTTCTTGCTAGTCTTGGCCATCCTACACAAATATGTTAAATTATGTAGATTATTTTCAATTAATATGAAAGGTGAAAGGGTGTCTAGTTACAGTTACTTTATTTTGATTTACTTAAAGAGCAACTAATTGACTCCAAACTAAGGCGCCCAACTTTTGCAAAGGGCGATGCGCCACGGGTCATTATTATCTTTGATATATTGAGAGTATTTGGCTCGTTGGTTATGCGTATGCTTTTTGGGCAACCAAAAAAAAAAGATCCTATACTCTCGGTTTTGATGACCAAACAAAACTTCTATTTGTCTCCACTTCTATACATCCGCAACACAAAACCTCGCTGGATGCGAGACAGGCATTTTCCGGGCAATTTTACTAATTATTTCTATGCGAGACTACCCCTTCCATTCCGGCACGATTACTCCACATATCAAAATCTCTAGATACGGCGCTGATTTTAGCATGACTTGTTGCTTAATATCTGCAAAAATGTGTTCACAAACGCACCATTCTCTAGTTCTGAAATATTGCACTTTTTTAACAGTATAATGTTCATTTGTAGGCAAAATAAGTTCATGTGTCGTGCTGATTTTTTTTTCGATTTCAGGCAATGTACAGGCAGCTGATGGAAGCAAAGAACAAAAACAAAATAGATCCTGAAGTTACTTTGCAGTTTTTGAAATCGGCGGTGTATTACTTCCTAACAGACAAAGAAAATTCGAGCGGACATCTCAGGGCTATCCAGAGTATCCTCGGCTTCAGCCCCACGGAAATTAGCAACATCGAAAAAGCGAGACTGACCTAACCGTCAGATACACCCATTTACGATTCTTCAGAAACTAGTTTTATCTTCAAAACTAGTTTTATTGTAGGAAGTCACGATTATCTTCTTTTACTGTTACTGAATATTAGGTGATATGAAATTTGAAAGCTTAGGGTCGTATACAAGGTTTCAGATCCGTCGATTACATAGGCACTCAAGCTTAAAAAATCTTGTGATATAAAAAGTGCACTAGAAAAAATAATTTCTCAATATAGTGAGATTGAGCTATTCGAGGTGATTCTGAAGTGTCCATGTTAGAACTTCAGTAGTCCAATCGATGTCGCCCGTCTTTTCCAGTTCAGCATCTAAATCAGAAAGATATCTTAAAGATATCATGAGAGCGATGACTTTAAGAGCCACAGAAATGTTAACATTTAGATAACTTGTCTTAGCCGTCAGATTACAGACATCTAATACCTATAAGATAATTTTGATAGATGTCTTCAGCATGAGAAATCTTTATGTTAACTTTCTGACAATATTTCCCGATGTCAGACTCTAAAAAATATTGATTGTAAGAGTTCTTTAAGAGAACTTATTGCTGACCGGGTATATTAAACAGGCAAATGCTACAACGCTGACAATAGTTGGGACTTCTTGAGAGACTATTGAAAGCAGTCGAAAGGTTTTTTGGTAAGTTGTTGGCAGGGTTTGCCTCAATATTGGAAAATGTGACAACGAAGGCTTCCACGCCCAGAGTTAGTACAGGATATACTTCTTCCGGGATTGGACCGTGTCAAAGAACTACTAAAAATGTTCGACGTTTCGCCCACCATCGTAGGGGCTTTTTCAGCAATAAAGAAAAGAAACAAGAAATAAAAAGAGAAATATAAGGCAATATGCAAAAATGAAAGAATGAAAAGACCAATTTGAAACCATCAGAGGACGGTAACTCAGTATGTCCACCATACCAGAGGCGAAACTCTTCTGAATTGAAAATTGGTACAAAGAATAAGAAAGTTTAGACAGAAGAGCACGGTAACTCAGTATGTTCACCATACCAGAGGCGAAACTCTTCTGAATTGAAAATTGGGTACAAAGAATAAGAAAGTTTAGAGAAAAGAGCACGCTAACTCAGTATGTCCACCATACCAGAGGCGAAACTCTTCTCCAGGAGAGTGATTTTGGTTCTAGTTTGAACGGTTGCAGTTTTGGCACAAAGCCCTTGGCGACCCACTTTCCAATTTGGCCCTCCACTCAATTTTGCCAATAACTTAGGGATGCACAAAATTTTTAAAACATCGATGCTGTATTCAATTGATGTATCGAAAAAGATACATCGACATGTTTCGATACATCGGCAAATTTATTCGATATTCGATCTATCATATAAATACAATACCAGCACTTCTCGACCAACGAGACGAACCTCTCATAATTTTCCTGTTTTAAAATTCCTTCTTTTTAAAACAAATTTTTACTTAATTCAAATTTTCGACTTTTTTAAAAATTTTGACTTCAAAATTCGACATCTTTTAATAAAAAACTTCCACTTCTGTTTAAATGTTCGGTTTTTTTAAATTAAACTTCAAAGATTGCAACTATTTATTAAAATTCCAGTTTTTAAGAATTAAGTTTTGACGAAAATGTCGAGTTTTTTAAAAAGTTAAAATTTTGACTATTTTATTCCAGAATTATGATTTCTTTTTTTCAGAATTTGCGCTTTTTCTCAGATTTCAATTGTCTTCCAAAATTTTTACTTCGACTTCAACATTTAAGGAGTTAGATCTTTTCGAAAGTTTTGACCTTTTTTGAATTTTTTAAAATTTCAATTTTATTTGTTGAAAATCCTAACTTTATTGATAATTTCGATATTATTTGAAGTTTTTAATTGTTTTTTTTCAATTTTTGACTTTTTTCACCGATTTTTTGGAAAATTTCTATTTTTTTAAACCTTCTTTGAAACGGAGTACTTTTTTTATTGATAATTTCGATATTATTTGTTCAAGTTTTTAATTGTTTTTTTCAATTTTCGACTTTTTTCACCGATTTTTTGGAAAATTTCTATTTTTTTAAAGAGTACTTTTTTAAAACAATTGTTTTTTTAAAAATTTTAAATGTTTGTACAAACATTTCGAAATTTTTCAAAATTTTGACATACTTTCAAATTTTTGCACTTATTTGCGAAGTTTAAAGTTTTTTTTTTTAAATTTATCTATTTTTCCAAAATTTGACTTTCAAACAATCTTTTTCCAAAATATTTTTTTTGAAACATTTTTATAACTTCGAATATTTTTAAAAATTCCCCCATTTCTCAATATTTTGATTTTTTAAATTGATACAATTTTGTTTACACTTTCGACCAGCTTTTTTTGAAAATTTTAACTTTTTTTATGATTTCGACATTTCTCAGCATTTTTCTTTACAATTTCTACTTTTTTTTGAAATTGTTTTTTTTCTGGAAGATTGGGCTTTTTTAAAATTGCGAAATTTTTTAAAATGTTGAAAATTTTTCTGATTTTTGTTTTTTAAAAATTTGGATTTTTCAAATGTCATGCTTGTTTTAATTCTGAATTTTTCGGGAAATTTTTATTTTTTTCGGAATTTTACCCATTTTGATATTTTTGACTGTTTCAATATTTCGACTTTTTTTTAGAATTAGATACGAATTTTTTCTAAAACTCCCGTAATTTTGAAAATATGATTTTTTGAAAATTTTTACTTTTTATAAAAATTTCCCGATTTTTAAAATTTTTTATTTTATCAAAACATTCAGATTTATTTCAGTTTTTTTTAACATTTTGAATCTAAAATGTCAACTTTTCCAAAAATTTGGAATTTTTCAATACCTCGCATTATTTTTAAAAAGTTTTAAACAATATTACATAAAAAAGTCGAATTTTATAAAGATTATCTGATAAAAAAAAAAACAAAAATTTAAAAAGTAAAAACTTTCAAAAAGGTAAACATTTAAAAATCCATTTAGAAAAATCAAAATTTTCAAAAAAAAGTCAATTTCTTAAGGATTCTTCATGGTAGACCCTTATTGACCGGAAATATTATGTTTTTTTCAATTTATTTAACATTTCTTCGGCTCAGTTTGGAAATATTTAAACCAGAAAAATTTAAATATTTCCAAACTGGGCCGAAGAAATGTTAAATTGAAAAAAACATTCTTAAGGATTGTTTGAAATTTTTTTTGTCGAACGGACTGGTCCTTGATTATCTTCAAACATTGAAATACAAATCTTGTCCCCTGAAACCAGGAAAGATTAAGAAACACAACAAAGGTTGCTCTAACGCCTTTCGACAGCCAAGCTATCATATTCGCTGTCGAAAAGCGTTAGAGCAACCTTTTTTATCTTTTTAAATCTTTCTTGGTTTCAGGGGACAAGATTTGTGTTTCAATTATTTAAAATGTTTAAGTTTTTAATATAAATATATCTTTTATAAACATTCTAGATATTTAAAAAACGTAGAAATTTTCAAAAATTTCAAAAAAAAGTCGAAATTTTATTGAAAAAAATATTCCAATCAAAATTTCTAAAAAGGTCAAGATTTTGAAAATTCTCCAAGCTTTCATAGAACGTTACAACTTCCAAAAAAGAGGATTTAAATAAAACTAGCATTTTAAAAAAGGGCCAAATTGTCAAAAAAAAGTTTAAATTTTAAAAAATAATGTAAAATTTAAAAATTATTCGAAATTATGAAGAAACGTCGAGATTTCGACATTTCTCAAAATTTTTTTTAAATGTCTACTTTTTCCTGAAAATTCATCTATTTTTTAAAATGTTGAAAATTTTTCTGTTTTTTGTTTTTTAAAAACTTCGATTTTTTAAATTGCATGCTTTTTTTAAGACTCAATATTTCGGGAAATTTTTATTTTTTCAAAATTTCACCTATTTTGACTGTTTCAATAATTCAACTTTTGTAAAAATTAAATACGAATATTTTCTAAAACTCCCGTATTTTTGAAAGTATGATTTTTTGAAAATTTTTACTTTTTATGAAAATTGCTCCATTTTTGAAATTTTTAATTTTATCAAAATATTCGGATTTATTTAAGTTTTTTTGAACGTTTTGACTCTAAAATGTCAACTTTTTCAAAAATTTGGAATTTTTTCAATACCTAACATTATTTTTAAAATTTTCTAAAATAGACGCTTGAGAATATTACATAAAAATGTCGAAGTTTTCAAAAAAAATCTGATAAAAAAAGAACAAAAATTTAAAAAGTAAAATCTTTCAAAAAAGTAAAAACTTTCAAAAAAGTAAACATTTTAAAAAAGGATCCATTTAAAAGAGTCCAAAATTTTCCAAAAAAAGTCGATTTCTTAAGAATTATTTGATTTTTTTTGTGGAGTGGACTGGTCCTTGATTATCTTCAAAAATTGAAATACAAATCTTGTCCCCCTGAAACCAAGAAAAACTAAACACAACAAAGGTTGCTCTAAAGCGTTTCGACAGCCAAGCTATCATCTTCGCTGTCGAAACGCGTTAGAGCAACCTTTGTTGTGTTTTTTAATCTTTCTTTTCAGGAGACAAGACTTGTATTTTAATTATTTGAAATGTTAAAATTTTAAATATAAATATATCTTTTATAAACATTTCAAATCTTTAAAAAAAGTAAAAATTTTGAAAAATTTCAAAAAAAAGGTCGAAATTATAAAGAAAGTAGAAATTCTCTAGTCAGAATTCCTAAAAAGGTCAAAATTTTGAAAATTCTCCAAGTTTTCATAGAAAGCGACAACTTCCAAAAAACTCGAGGATTTAAATAAAATTAACATTTTAAAAAAGGGCCAAATTGTCGAAAAAAAAGTTTAAATTTTAAAAAATAGTCTAAAATTTAAAAAATATTCGAAACTAAGAAGAAATATCGAAATTTAAAAAAATGAAGAATTTTCAATGAAATTTCCTAAAAATCTAAATTTTTGAAAAGCGCAAATTCCGAAAAAATTCGAAATTATCAAAAATTTCGAATTTTTCGTTAGTTCAAACTTTAAGAAAAAAGTTAAAAAGTCACAAATCTCAAATAGAAATTCAATTTAAAAAACTGTCGAAGTTTTCAAAAAAAGTTAAGATTTTCAAAAAAAGTCAATATGTTGAAAAAAATCGACTTTAAAAAAAATAAGTAAATCAAAAACTAAAATGGAACGAAATTTTTGCAAAATAATCCAAAATTTTAACAAAAGTCGATTTAAAATAATCGATATTTTTATATAAAAGCGAAGTGAGAAATTTTTGGAAGCCAAATTTTGAAAAATAAAATTTCGAAATTTTTAGTAATTTTCATCGAAAATTAGGATTTAAAAAATCAAACTTTTGAAAAATAATGTCAGCATTTTTAAAAGATACTGTTAAAAGTCGACCTTTTCAAAAAATTCAAAGATTTTGATAAAATAAAGAAATTAAAAAAAAACCTTGAGAAAAGTTGAAATTTTGAAAAATAATCACGATTTTAAAAAGCAGATGTAAAGTCGACCTTTTCAAAAAATTCAAAGATTTTGATAAAATAAAGAAATTTTCAAAAAAACTTTTAGAAAAATTGAAATTTTGAAAAATAATCACCATTTTAAAAAGCAGATGTAAAGTCGACCTTTTCAAAAAATTCAAAGATTTTGATAAAATAAAGAAATTTTCAAAAAAACTTTTAGAAAAATTGAAATTTTGAAAAATAATCACGATTTTAAAAAGCAGATGTAAAGTCGACCTTTTCAAAAAATTCAAAGATTTTGATAAAATAAAGAAATTTTCAAAAAAACTTTTAGAAAAATTGAAATTTTGAAAAATAATCACGATTTTAAAAAACAGGTAAACAAAATGTTGAACAAATGCGTAGATTTAAAAAAGTGAAACATTGTCAGTCAAATTTTCAAAAAAAAATCCGAAATTTTTGAAGAGCCCAAATATTGAAGAAAAGTGAAAATTGTTAAAAAATTCTTAGCTTCCAAAAAACCTAGAAATGAAGAGTAGAAATGTTGAGAAAGAGAAAAATTGTGGTTAGTTAAAATTAAAAATTAAATTAAATTAAATTAAAATTAAAGAATCAAAATGTTTGATTAAATATTTTTAAAAAGATTGGAATTTTGAAAAAACATCGAAATTTTCCAGTCATCATTTTTTTAAAAAAGCTGTAAAAAGTCGACTCTTTGATTAAGTTGAAATTTATATAACAAATTAAAAATTTTAAAACCAGCAAAAGAATTAAAAAAAATTAGAAATTTCGCAAAATACTTCAAAATGTCAAAATAACTCTAAAAAATTGAAACACAGAACTTGTCCCCTGAAACCAAGGGGACAAGTTCTGTGTTTCAATTTTTGAAGATAACCAAGGATCAGTCCGTTCCTTCAAACAAAAAAAATAACTCTAATCGAATAAAGTCGAAATTTTCATAACAATCCCAAGTTTTCAAAAAAGGTGGAAATTTTTGGAAAAGTCGAAATATAAAAGAGGTTAAATTTTAAGGATGTAGGAATTTTAGGAGTGAAAATTTAAAAAAACGTCGAAGTTTCGTCGAGGTTTTCAAAAGTGTCAAAACTTTGGAAAATAAAATCTACATTTTTAATGGACAACATTAAAAAAAAAACATTCTTGAAAAGACAGAGATTTAAGAAAGTCGAAATTTTGAAAGTCGAAAGTCCTAAAAAACGCAATTTTAACAAGAAGTCGAAATTTTTGGAAAAACGTTTAAATGGTGAAATACAGTCGCAATTTTGAATAAAATACAATTTTTTTGGACGTTTTAAAAAACCTTCGTTGTCAGGCTTTTTAAAAAATCTAGAATTTTCGAAAGAGAAAGATTAAAAAAAATAGTCGAAAATATCAGAAAAGTCGAAATTTTCAAAAAAGTAAAATTTTGAAAGAAGTCGAAATTTTGGATAATTAAATATTGTCCTGACAAAAAAAAATTAAGGCGAAAGTTTTGAAATAGTTGAAATTTTGATAAAAAATTCGAAATTTGGAAATGAAGTCGGAATCATAGAAAAATTCACTAAAAAAACTGGATATTCTGAGTTTTTCAGAAAAGTTGAAATATCAGGAATTTTAAAGTAAAAAATTGAAATGCTTAAACAGTCAAATTTTTCAAAAAAGATTAACTGTTCAATAAGTTGAATAACAGTAAAAAAAATCGTAATTTTCATTGAAGTAAAATGGGCCAAATTTTGAAAAAAGTCGAAATCCTACAAAAAGACTAAATTTAGAGGCGGACATTTCAAAGAAAGTGATATTTTAAAAATGGAAACTTTGAAAAAAAGTCGAAATTTTCAAAAAAGTAAAATTTTGAAAGAAGTCGAAATTTTGGATAGTTAAATATTGTCCTGACAAAAAAAATGTAAGGCGAAAGTTTTGAAAAAGTTGAAATTTTGATAAAAAAATTCGAAATTTGGAAATGAAGTCGGAATCATAGAAAAATTCGTTAAAAAAACTGGACATTCTGAGTTTTTCAGAGAAGTGGAAATATCAGGAATTTTAAATTAAAAAATTAAAATGCTTAAACAGTCAAATTTTTCAAAAAAAGATTAACTGTTCAATATGTTGAACAACAGTAAAAAAAATCGTAATTTTCATTGAAGTAAAATGGGCCAAATTTTGAAAAAAGTCGAAATCCTACAAAAAGACTAAATTTAGAGGCGGAAATTTCAAAGAAAGTGATATTTTAAAAATGGAAACTTTGAAAAAAGTCGAAATTTTAAAAGTGGAAACTTTGAAATAAGTCGAAATTCTACAAAAAGACTAAGTTTAGAGGTGGAAATTTCAAAAAAAGTGATCTTTTAAAAATCGATTTATTTAAACAAATTAAAGTAGCGGCTGTGAAATAGTGAATGGGATCGGGTGACATATTAGCTGCTACCGTCGAAAAAGTAAGATTTTTTAACTTATTTCACCAATCGATACATCGAAAAAATGTATCGACACCGTCGATACATCGGAACGAAAGTATCGATACAAAAATATCGAACATCGATGTTTTTGATAGATCGACGTTTCGTGTGCATCCTTGGCAAAATACCTTGCAATAGTTCCACATCAAGCTCCCAAGCTCGAAGTTGAAGCATTGCAAAATGCAAATATTTGGTCATAAACCTCTTTATCGAGGTTCCTGATCAAACGACAACCATTGGACTAAAGTTTGATGTTTTTATTTATTTATATTATCAAACAAGCAGATTAACTAAAACAGTTACATTTTCTTCATTTTGGATCCTTATCTTGAATGTTACAGTAGGAATCTTTGAGAGTAATCAATTTGTTCTTTTACTGATATTTCACCAAGATTAGATTTGCTTCTGAAGACATCACATTTGAGAAAAAAAATAATAAAGTAGCGTCGCGAATGATACACTTTAATGGCTCATAAATTAAGTTATTGGAACAACTCAAAGGATCACCTCGATGCTCGTTGATAAAATAAGCTTCATATTTAATTTAATTCCGATGACATTTAGTTTTATATTTATAGCAAAGTATTTTTGTGAAAGTATTTATGTATTCAAGCCAAATTCACGGTGATAATAACTTTAGTTTTGGGGTAATTTAAATGTAATTTAAAAATAGGCAACACTAAAATATTTTCTAATTTCTGGTCAATGTGTGCAATTTCATTTATCGCTCATTACGTGAAAGAATTAAAAATTTGTTGGTGTTAATCTGTTAATGATTTTAAAAAATAAAATATATATATACTTACTTGGAATATCAATAAAATCCCTTCTACTTTGAACTGTAATCAAGGACAACCCTATGCGAATAAGAATTGATAATTATATCCCCGCAGGTGGAGAGCATTTCCAACATTTGTTATAAAATAATGTAGTTTTTTAAAAAACAGAAAAATTGCTCTCAATTTTGTTAAAATGACTATTTTAATGAACTCCCCTTTTGTTAACTATGAACTTGAAGAAAAAAAAACATTTTGGTGGAACGAACTGGTCCTTAATTATCTTCAAAAATTGAAATACAAAACTTATCCTCTGATACCAAGAAAGATTAAAAAACACAACAAAGGTTGTTCTAACGCGTCTCGACACCCAAGCTATCATCTTCAGAGAGATACTGATATAGCTTGGCTATTGAAACGCGTTAGAGCAACATTTGTTGAGTTTTTAATCTTTCTTGGTCTCAGGGGACAAGTTTTGTATTCCAATTTTAAAAAAAACTAATTTCTTGCTACTAATTTTCATTTTTTTAATTTAAATTCTGACATAAACCTAAAAGTTTAAGAAAAACGCCACAATTCTTAGGAAATCTTTTTCCTGATATTTTTAACTTGTTTAATCAAATTTCGACCTAATTTCGAAAAAAATTGGAAAAAGTCGAAATGGCGAGGAACAAAAAATATTCAATTTTGAGATAACATTAAACATTTTTAGAAAAAAACAAAATTTCACAAAAATGGAACCAGAAGTCAAAAAAGAGTTGGATTTTCTAATAGAATGTGAGTTTTTGAGAAAAAGTCGAATTTTAGGAAATTTTGAAAAACGATCAATTTTGAAAACTGAAATTTCGAGAAAAAGCCCAACGTAAAAAAGTAGAATTCAGACTAAAATAACTTTAAATTTGTAAAGAGAGCGAACATTAAAACAAGATGAATATTGGCGAAAAAATGTCGAAATTTAAATAAAAAGGGGAATCTCCAAGCAAAAATCTGAATTTGCATAAACTTGGAAGGTTAAATTTAAAGAGAAAAATTGAAATTGAAACTAAATGTTTCCCTCATTTTACAAATTTTCGACCAAATTTCCAGAAAAAAAAGTGAAACTTCGACGAATTAATGGGAAAAAATTCAAGTTTAGAGACAGAAAAATCGCCGGATTTTACATAAAATTTTCCTAAAAATTTCAAACTTTGAAATAACCAAGAAAAGAAATGCAGAAATTTTAAAATGCTGTTATTTTTGGTAAAATGTCACATTTTCAGAAAAAAATATTTTTTCAATGGAAAGCCACATTTTGAGAAAAAAATGGACGCGAATGTTGAAAAAACAAAAACGAATTTCGAGAATAAATAAACATTTTAAAACTTTAAGAATAAAATTAATTTCCAGGAAAAAATTGAATTTATAGAAGCATAAAGTTGTTTTGAAAAGAAAATTACAATTAAAATTAAATATTTACCCTATCTAACAAAATTTTGACCAAATTTTGAAAAAAGGTAAAACTTGGAGGAAAAGACGAATTTCGAGGAAAAGATTCAAAATTTTGAGACACAAGTCGTCGAATTTTACATAAAAGTGAACACTCCCAAAAAGCTAAATTTTGAGAAAAATTAAGCAAATAATATCGAAATTTTAAAAAAGTTGATATTTTAAGTAAAAAGTTGTAAGAGGTAAATTTAAATTTGGAAAATCTGACTACAAGGATACAATTAATTAAAAAAAAGAATTAAGAAAAAATAATTTTGCGATGAAAGTCAATAATTCCAGAAAAAGCCAAACTTTTATAAAAATAATGAACAAAAAATAAAACAAAAATATTACCAAAATTTAAATAAGAAGTAAAGGGTCAACATTTTGAGGAAAACAGAGTTTCCCTTAGAAAACCAATCTTTGGCAAAAAGTTGAATTTTTGGGAAATGAAGTGGAAATTTAAAATAAATAAATAAATAAATAACACGACACCTTTGCGGAATGGAACTTGCTTTCTATTCTTCATTCCCAAACCCAGCTTACGTTTAGCTTTCATAGCTCCTGCTACCAATAAAGCGGCTGTCTTTTCTCCCAACTTTGCCTCGTGTGATCTAACTCTCTGCCAAGCTTTCTCTTGTAAAATTTTGTTTGCTTTTTGTCTATTTTCAATATCTTTATTTTCAGTGTAAGCAAGGTCGTGTTCTTTGCAAGCTTATTTTAATACTTCTACTTACGATCTTATATGACAGAAGCCAGAGACTATACAGGAAAAGACCATTTAGTAAATAGAAGAAAGAAGAAGTGTGTTTGTGGCGCCCCGATGTGCGGAAGAATGAACTAATATAGCATTCCCTCTCACTTCATGACACTAGAACTAATAGTATGATGCTCTCACTCCCTCTGTAATACAACGCAACACGATTGACCAGTGTTGCCAACCGTAGCAGAATTCTGCTACAGTAGCAGAATTTAGATGCTAGTAGCATGTAGTCGAAAGGTTTTTTAAATTAATAAGATTGTAGCGGGATTTTGCGAAAATCTCTAATTCGGACATAATATGCATGTTTATCTAATTTGAATATTTCAGTACCTGTACAATCAACATAAACCCAAATAACGTAGTGCAGTTCTTTTCTCTTAAGCTATAAATTGTATATTGTTGTTAATTTTGATTAGTGGAATAACTTTTAGGCAGGATGCTGGATTCTTTTAATATATTATATAGAGAAACTTCTTACTGCATGACTGACTGTTTTATTGAAAATTGACATTTGACATTTTTAGCAAACATAGAATAGAGCAATGCCAACCTAAAGAAAGTAAATAGTTCAAATATTGATTCGGCATTTCACAACATATATTTTATTTTTGTTAAGCAGTTAGTTTCATTCTGCAAATCCAGACAAATAAATGTCTCCCTTGATTGATAATGAACAATGAACTTCTTTCCGTTGCTATGGTAATCAAACAACTATTGTTGTGTCGTAAGGGAGAAGATCCGCCGTGCGTACCATATGTGTAACAACTTTGTTTATAAAAGATTCAAGGGTGGGCAGCAGGTTTGGCGGACAAATAGCAGGATCTTTTGTTCGGCGTGACAGAAATTGATATTTTCGGATTGGCAACACTGCGATTGACGCAGATTCGTTATTCCTTTGTTTACTTTATAAATGGACGCCGGTTGTTTGTTCCCGTAAGATAATTAACGTTTAAAAACGTATTTGAGGTAACTAATAAGCAATATAAAACTGAAGTAAAACTCGAGTTCATTATCTACAGATCTCTGAAATAACAGATTACGAAGATACCACGGAAAGTAGGCACAAAAGGCCCAGACAGATTCTACAAAAGATGAACAGAAACTAAACGATAATCACCGTTGTTAGTCGTACCAATGAAGGTGGATTGAGTAGCTTTCATTTGGTGCGACAACACGCAACCGAGGGTCGCTTATCGACGAAGGTGAATTGAGTAGCTTTCGCCCGGTAAATGATCTCTCGCTAGCGCACCTAACAACACGGGCGCGGTCGACAGCACGCGCTAAAGAAGGTGGACCGAGTAGCTTTCTTTAGAGCGACTGCTGTCGATCACGGACGCCTGCCATCGGAGGTGAATTGAGTAGCTTTCGATCGGCGGTCTCCGCAGCTCACAAAATTATCAACACAGTAATGTTCACTAAAAGACGGCGGTCAAAGGAACGAAAGTTTCGGAACCGCGTTAAACTACCAAAGAACCATGATGATGAGTTCATTATCAATCATGTATTTACAATACGTGAAATCAGTCATTAACTGAGCTGAATTTGTTGTTTGAAATTATCTGTTTAAGACCATTTCAAATAACTTTAAATGTAGAATTTAATTTTTTAATGCGTTTCTAGGTAATTGAATTAACAAGTTTAAATAATAACATCAAAAATTGTGAGAATGGCATCCCTCAAGCCTACTAACGCTTGTTGCATACCAAATTGCTACAATATATATGAACTTGGAAATAAACAAAAGGGTAAGCATTTTTTTTAAATTTCCATCAAGCGAAAATCTGTGCTCCTCCTGGATAAATAAAATAAAAGAACATTTTCCAAATTTTGAGTATAGTTATTTTAGACGAATTTGTGAGGACCACTTTCAATTAAAGGATTTTACGAGTACATTAAAAATAAGATTAAATAAATTTGCTGTTCCAAATTTAGCTTTGAGCGCTTCCGAAAATAATGTTACTCTTAACGAGAATATATCTTCAGATGTTATAGTATCAGCAAAAAGAAAATTAAATTTTGATAACTCATTAACTTTCCAGGAAGCTCCAGCTTGCAATACGTCAATTAATGTAGCTTCTTCTACTAGTGGTGGTTTGTTGGCTAGTATTGGTGTTACTCGCAGCAACCAATTGACACCTCGTAAGAAATATCTGTATGATATTTCAAAAACAACAAATTTTAAACCTAAAAGGACGTATTAGAAAGTCCAAAAATAAATTGCAAACTGCAGCTTCTATATCTTCTACAAAATTATTCAGACAACTTGAACAAGGTATAAGTAATTGTGTTCAATTTATTAAATCTCAATTTAGAAATTGTTTCTTAAAATTGCATGGTCAACGTTGGTCTCCTCAAGACAAAGCATTTGCGTTAGCATTTTATAAATGTGGTCCCTGGAGCTACAGATTTTTGCAAAGATGTTTAAAATTACCAAGTATTTCTACTCTGCAATCGCTTCTTCGATCTGAATTTTGATACTGGAATTAATCAGCATGTTTTTAAAAAATTGAAGCAAAGGGTAAAGAAAATGAAATCCTTAGATAAATTTTGTTGTTTAATGTTCGATGAGATGTCTTTATCATATGATTTAAATTATGACCATACCTTGGGTAAAGTAATTGGCTATGTTGTTTTAATGAAATGGCTAACCATGCTTTAGTTTTTATGATTTCAGGATTAAGGAAAAAATGGAAGCAACCATTAGCCTATTACTTTACTAAAGATCAAATAAAAACATCTCATTTAAAAGTCATTTTAAAGGAAATTATTAAAGAATTACAAAATATAGGTCTTAAAGTTGTATGTTGTGTATCAGATCAAGGAACTACAAATGCAGCTGCTTTTAAGTAATAAATAGAGGAATGTCATACTGACAAATCAGATACTTTTTTTATGGTAAACCATCAAAAAATTGTAATACTGCATGATATCCCACATCTTTTAAAAAATACAAGAAATGCTTTAAAAAATTATAACATTCAATTTGAGGATGGTAAGGTTGCCCAGTGGGACCACATACTTCAGTGTTATGAAATTGATAGTAAAAGTAGATTCCAAATGTTACATAAAATCAAAAGGGAATATTTGGATCTTCCTAACTCACACTTAAAAATGAAAGTTTCCATTGCAGCTAAAACTTTGAGTCATACAGTGGCAGCTACACTGGAAGCTTTTGCATCGCATTCTATTATTTCTTCCAATGCTGCCCACACTGCAGAATTTGTTAAAGACATTGATTTACTATTTGATTCTTTAAACGCGACACCTTTTCGAAATGAAGGAAAGAAATTAAGGCATAGTGTGAGTAAGAAGAGTAAACATGTTACTTTTTGGCATTCTATGTTGAATAAAATTGAATTTTGGAAATTTTTAGATCGAACAACAGGATCTGCATCAAGGGCTCCAAGGTGCAAAGCAGGTTGGATTCAAACGATTAAAGGAGTTTTGATGGTATGGAGTATTTGTGAAAAAGCAGGGTTTCAGTACTTGCAAACTCGACATTTAAATCAAGATCCACTTGAAAATCTTTTTAGTATAATAAGACAGCATGGAAGAGCACACACAAATCCATCACCTTTTCAGTTTATTAGTGCTCTTAAAACTAGTATTCTGAATGGGCTTATTATACCACGAAGTTATGGAAAGAATTGCGAGGATGATGACTTTGATCTTTTAGAAGATCTAACTGATTTTCTCTCAGATACTTCCCCATCTATCACTCCAATTGAAATGTTTTCAGAAGATAATGATAACCTGAAAAAGTGCTTGATACAAGTTCTGCCTCCTCGGGATTTGGCTATTGTTGACAAGGAAGCGCTGACATATGTGGGGGGCTTTTTTACCAAAAAAGTTTTAGATTTCACTTGCGAAGACTGCAGCAAATCTCTTTTAAGTGATAATATTTTAGAACATTACTTATTTACCCTGTTTAAAGAGTTTGATGATCAAAAACGCCTTAAGTATGTATCTGAGCAATTGTGTTTTTATATTGCTCACATACATGACTTAATACTAACAGCTTTGAAATATCATGGTCATGAATTCGATATTTATAAAAAGCTTCAGTTGTATTTATCTTCTAATGTTAATTTTGATTGGTATTTATGTTCAGTTCATAAGAATTTTATAAAAGAGTTGCTTATTTCAAGTATGATGAAAACTATGGTTAAAAATTTTTTTAAAGACTTTAAAATGAACAAAAGAGATGTAAGACGAAACAAAAAAATAATGAAATTTTTACATAAATAACGAATTTATTACTATGTTTTTTTATATTATTTATTGTTCTGTAGTTTAGGATAACTGTTTTGTTTTTGTTAATTTTATATTATATTTATTTTCTGTTTTATAGTTTTTATGTTGTGTTTTTAAAGTTTATTTTTTTGAATTCTTTTTTTATGTTTTGTGTATTTTTATGTATTATTGCAGGGAAATCAAACCTTCAAATGATTTATGTCTGTCCAACAAACATTTACACAGTTGTTTTCACATGAAAGGTATATCAAAAGTTAAAAAATGTACTTACTATACAATAATGTATGTACATACAAGTTATTATAAACATTATGTTAATTTTTTACAACTTTGTGCTATTGTTTGTCATTTTATTTTTTATTTACATTAAAATACTTTATATGTGTTTCAGAAGTCAACGGTGCTGATATATTTTTGTGTGTATGAACTCCTTTATTAATTTCATTTTTTTTTTACTTTTTCCTGGTCTCTAAATTAAAAAAAGAATGAATTGCTGAAATATTTGGAAATTGCTGATAAATTTGTGGCAGAAGTCAAATTCTGACATACAAACGACCATTAGGGTATGCATTAGAATCTGACTTCATACATTTTTTTATTTAATTATATCTACAATTTATTTTCCAAACTACTGGTGCAGAAAAGACAGCGAAAAAAAATAATATTTTTCTCGCATTAAAAACTGTTGTGTTGAACTATAACTATTGAAAAATGTTCTATTATTATTCTTTATATTTGAAAATAAAAACTATAAAAGTCTATATATTTTTTATTTTAACCCTTATAATTTATACATAAAAATTAAATTATATTAGGTTTAGAATCTTGCATTTTATACTCTTTGTGTGATAGAATTAAAAAATTTCAATACACTTTTTTAAACTGAAGTAATTAATCAACCTAGTTTTTGAAGTATGGAAGATTTTCCTCATCAGTAATTGGTAATAATTATGCAAACGTTGCGTAATTAATGCCAATTATTAATGTGGTAAAATCTTTTTTGTAAAACTGTCATTAAAAGTGACATTTTTAGTTCACCGATAAGTGAACTAAAAATTGACTTATAAAGATACGTGTCAAAAATACTTTTAACACTAGTGCGATAAAGTTTTTTCGCACTAGTGTTAAAGTAAATATAGCAGCGTTTCCCAAACTTTGTTTGCCCTGACCCGGTTGTTTTTAATATTTTCCCTTCGCGATCCACTAAAAGATGTTTTAATTACATTTTAATGTACAAGAACTAATCATTTGTGAGTATGAGGACAATTTTGCAACCTGGTATTTTATTTTTATGGCCCGGTGCCGGGTTGTGACCCACTATTTAGGAAACACTGATATATAGCAATATGCAATATTAAATAGAAAGCTGTACAGAAAAAATTAAAAAGATTTTTTTTTTGGTTTTGGTTCTTGATTATTGTGTAATATTGTTTCCAAGCATTAAAACATATTTAAATAGTTATAAATTATTTATTTATAATATTAATATTACCATTACAAGCTGAACGGTTACTTATTTTAGTTTTCCTGAGAAGTAATTGCAGAGATATTTATGCTAGTAATCCATGCAAAAACTAGGACAGATGTTGCTTTTAGTTTGACGCAACTTTTTACTACATATTTCGTCTGAAGCTTCATTCAAAAAAATCTTGTACGCTTGTTTTAATTGCTTGCTTATATCCTAGTTGTTCTTGATTTGAAAACTAGCTTTTATCATAGAGAGATTCCAAAACTTAGAATTTCCTTCGACGTAAATAGAAAATATATTTTGAGTGAAGTTATCCGCTAGATTCTTTATTTCATACCATCAGATTTTTGTCCCGATTTCTGGAGCATTAAATCTTAGTTGATATAGTTGCTGTTTCTTCAACATCTGGTGGAATAATAAAATTGCTTTAATTTCCAAACTTTTCTTCAAAATTCATGTTTATTAGCCATAAAATTTACAATATTTTAGGACAGGTTCAATTGTGGTTACTAATAAACATTAAACAACTTACAATTGTTTTACTTAGTTACACTCTATCCAGCACCTGACTTGATTCTCAGATGTAATTGTCAATTTTGTAATTCAACACGTAAACAATAAATCGAAAATTCAACCCTAGAGGCAGCATTTTCTTTTTTAATTTAACAGTTTTACAACAAATATTGTATGATACACTTGTTAAAAGTGATTTTATTTTGTTCGTGGGGTTGCTCCACTCGCTACGCTCGTTCCGCAATACTCCCCACTCACAAAATAAAATGTCACTTTTAACACTTGTATCATAAATAACTATTTAACTTGGAATTTTTATTTAATTTGAAAGAGTGTGGGAAACTATCGATAATACAGTTTCCTGTGTTACCGGCATTACAGTGTTCTGTTTTTATGGTAATTAGTTCCGTTTTCCGCGAGGGGTGTCCGCTATCCATAGAATCGTACGTAGTTCATACTCTTTCTTAGTTTCTCTATGTTAAATGTAAATGCCAAAATGTGCTCGTCTGCCCTTCTGTTGGCTTTTTATGGCTCAATTACTGAACCGATTTCGATGAAAATTGGTGTAGAGCACAATGTTTCGAAAATAATACCTCGATATGTTTCGATACATCGGTAAATTTATTCGATATTCGATGTATCATATCAATGCTAGACTTTCAAAATTGTTTAGAAGCATCGAACTGGATTTGTCACGGCAATGGGATTAGGTAAATTTTACTGTATGTCAATAATTATTTACTCATTACCCTTATCCCATTGTCGCAAATTTTGTAGTTCGGGGGAGGCTGATATTGATTCCCAAGAACGGGGTTTTTCCCATTCGTTAAAGTAATTCGTAAAACTCCTAATTTGGGGACGGATCGTATCTGGCTTCGTCATGGGCTCCTAGAAATTACTAATGCGCCCCATTAATGAGATTATCTTAGCTGAAACCTTTATGCAGATTTATTACTACAACCAGAGACTAAATAGATTGAACCAGAGACTAAATAGACTGAACCTAACACGGTAAGCAGTGAAGCCAGTTGAAAGCCTGGCGAAAGCCTAGCTCCATCTAGCTCGCAACCAGTGTTGCCAACCGTAGCAGAATTTTGATGCTCGTAGCATGTAGCCGGAAGGTTTTTTAAATTAGAAAGATTGTAACGGGATTTTGCTAAAATCTCTAATTCGGACATAATATGCATGTATATCTAATTTGAATATTTCAGTACCTGTACAATCAACATAAACCCAAATAACGTAGTGCAGTTCTTTTCTCTTAAGCTATAAATTGTATATTGTTGTTAATTTTGATTAGTGGAATAGCTTTTAGGCAGGATGCTGGATTCTTTTAATATATTGTATAGAGAAACTTCTTACTGCATGACTGACTTTTATTAAAAATTATTATTGATTGACATTTGACATTTTTAGCAAACATAGAACAATGCAATGCCAACCTAAAGAAGGTAAATAGTTCTAATATTGATTTGGCATTTCACAACATATATTTTATTTTTGTTAAGCAGTTAGTTTCATTCTGCAAATCCAAACAAATGTCTTACTTGATTGACAATGAACTTCTTTCCGTTGCTAATCAAACAACTATTGTTGTGTCGCAAGGGAGAAGATCCGCCGTACGTGTGTGTAACAACTTTGTTTATAAAAGATTCAAGAGTGGCAGCAGGTTTTTGTTCGGCGTGACAGAAATAGATATTTTCGGGTTGGCAACACTGCTCGCAACGCCCTCTTATTATTTGACAGACCTTTGCGAAGATAACATCGGTTTTTTTTAAAGAAAATGGGCTATAAATATGGGGAAGTGTATTGTGGATCATTGTTGAAACTTCAGTAAACACATTAGTGAAGGAAAAAAAAAAAGGAAGAGTTTCATTCTTTGGGTAGGTAAAAATAAAATATATAAATATTCAATTATCGGCGTGCGCGCGTCGCCATTTCACTGCAATCATGACGTGTTTACAGCACCGGCTTAACAATATTGTACACAGGCGTCGCGTATTGAAAAAACAGACTTTGAAAATAGTTCTCCTGAACTTTTACCAAAAAGCACTTATAAAAATTATCCTGTTGGTCCAAAAGCCCCTAATTCTAAAGTTTCATCTAAATCGTTAGAACCGTTACGCGGCAAGTTTCGTATTTATAAATTTTACTTAATCCGACCATATCAAAGAGTAGTGGAATGCACCTCCCAACTTCCCCGGATTTTAGCTTCAACTGTACGCATGAGACAACATTGAAACGTTCAGTCTATTTAGTCTCTGACTACAACTTACAACTTGAATGGGTGCGTTTCTTTTTATCCTTTTTACATTTTTACATTTCAGTTTACCCGAACGCAATTCATTACTTGCGCGTCGGGCTAAATTAACGATAGTTCAACTTTTACCAATTATTAGTTCAAACAAAAATTTTGACTTTTTGACTTTCAAAATTAGATATTTAATAAAAGAATAAAACAATATTTTTATTGTCTTAAATTGTCGACTTCGATTGTTCAAAGGTTTGATTTTTTCGAAAATTTCGATCTGTTTTTGAAAATTTTAAAATTTCATAAACTGAAATTTTTTACGAAAATTTCGATTTTTTTTACAATCTCAACTTCATTGATAATTTCGACATTTTTTCAAATTTTCGATAGATTTTTCAATTTCCGACTTTTTTCGAATTTCTTTAGAAATCCTGTTTTTTCAAAATTTCATTTTTTAATTAAACTTTAAAAAAAATTTCACTCTTTCAGCAAATATTGGTTTTTCCAACTTTTCTTCGACTTTTTTTTAAACTTGCTGCTTCTTTCTGAAAACCTCCATTCGTTTTTAAATTTTAAATGTATTCAAATTTCGAAATTTTTCAAAATGTTGACTTTTGTTTTCAAATTTTTGCACCTTTTTCAAAATATTAATTTTTTCTGAAAATGCCCTTTACAAGTTATGACCTTTTTTTATTTTATCTATTTTTCAAAATTTTGACTTTTTCGAAAATTTGACTTTTTCGAAAATTTGAAACGTTTTTTAAATTAATTTTAAAACATTTTTTTTAACTTCGAATATTTTGAAAAATTCCCCCATTTATTCAGTTTTTACTTTATTCTTTGAAAATTTTGACTTATTTCGAATATTTGAGTTTTTTGGCCATTTTTCAATATTCTGATTTTGAGAATTTCGACTGTTTTTTTTTGAATTTTATCTTTTTATTAAATATTTGATATTTCTCAAAGTTTGTCTTTGAAATTTCTACTTTTTTTCCAACAACCTTTTACTTTTTTTGGAACATTAGGTTTTTTTAAACATTGTGACATTTTTTGAAAATTTTTCAAAATGTTCATCATTTCCTGTATTTTTGGTTTTTCAAAATTTAGATTTGTTAAATTGCATAGTTTTTTTAAGACTGAAGTTTTCGGAAAATTTTTATTTTTTTCAAAATTTTCTTTTTTTTTGCCATTTTTGACTACGTTCAATATTTCGACTTTTTTTAAAAATCCGAAACGAATTTTTTTCAAAACTTCAATTTTTTTCATAATTCTGTTTTTTTTGGAAAATTTTTCTTTCTATGAATGTCAAAAAAGTCGAAATTTTAAATAAAGTGGAAATTCTCCAAACAGTCGAAATTTCCAAAAAAATCAAAATTTTGAAAATTGCGAAGCTTTCATATGAAGCCATTTTTCAATATTTTTATTTTTTAAATTTATACGAAATTTTTAGGCGATCTCGACTGTTTTTTTGAAAATTTTATCTTTTTATAAAAATTTTTACATCTCTCAAAATTTTTTTAATGTTTTTGGTTATTTTTCCAAATTTTTACTTATTTGGAAAATTCGACGTTTTTTATCGAAATTTAATTTTTTTTCTCGAAAGTTCGACTTTTTTCTCAAATTTCGACTTTCTTCTCGAAATATTTCTCAAAATTCGACGTTTTTTGTCGAAATTTCATTTTTTTTTCTCGAAAGTTCGACTTTTTTCTCAAATTTCGACCTTCTTCCCGAAATATTTCGAAATTTCGACTTTTTCTGGAAATTTTGTCATTTTTCTCGAAATTTCGAACTTATTCCGAAAAGTTTGTCTTTTTTTCCCGAAATTTCGTTTGTTTTTTTCTCAATTATCGACCTTTTTCCAAATTTCGACTTTTTTCTCTCGAAATTTAGACCTTAATATGGAAATAGTACTTTAGACCCAAAATTTCGACTTTTTTCTCGAAATTTCGACTTATTTCACAAGTTTTGACTTTTTTCTCAGAATTTGTACCTTTTTCTCGAAATTTCTATTTTTTTCTCAAATTTCGACTTTTTTTTCGACTTTCAACTTAAAATGTTGACTTTTTTTCTCGAAATTTCGACTTATTTCATAAAGTTCACCCTTTTTTTAAAAATATTTCGAACTTTCGACTTTTTTCTCCAAATTTCGACGTTGTTCTCAAATTTCGAGTTTTTTTCTCGAACTTTCGACTTTTTTCTCGAAATTTCGTTCCATTTCTCAAATTTCGCCCCTTTGGTCAAAATATTTCGACTTTTTTCCCCAAATTTCGACGTTGTTCTCAAATTTCGAGTTTTTTTCTCGAACTTTCGACTTTTTTCTCGAAATTTCGTTTCATTTCCCAAATTTCGCCCCTTTGGTCAAAATATTTCGACTTTTTTCTCCAAATTTCGACGTTGTTCTCAAGTTTCGAGTTTTTTTTCTCGAACTTTCGGCCTTTTTCTCGAAATTTCGTCTCATTTCTCAAATTTCGCCCTTTTTCTCGAAATATTTCGAAATTTCGTTTTTTTTCTCAAATGTCGACTTTTTTTCGAAATTTTGACCTTAATATCAAAATTTCGACTTTAATCTCAAAATTTCTTTTCTAGAAATTTCGACTCTATTGAATTTCGACCTTTTTTATGAAAATTTCGACTTTTTTCTCGAAATTTCGACTTTTTTCTAGAAAGGTTGACACTTTTCTCAAAATTCGACGTTTTTGCTCAAAATTCGACGTTTTTTCTCGAAATCTCGAATTTTTCTCGAAAGTGCGACTTTTTTTCTCGAAATTTCAACATTTTTCTCAAATTTCGATTTTTTTTCTGAAAATTTCAACTTTTTTCTTGAAGTTTCGACTCTTCCCAAAATTCGACGTTTTTTTCTCGGAATTTCGATTTTTTTTTCCCGGAAGTTAGGGTTTTTTTTCTCGAACTTTCGACTTTTTTCTCGAAATTTCGTTTCGTTTCTCAAATTTCGTCCCTTTTCTCCAAATATTTCGAAATTTCGACATTTTTTCTGAAAATTTCGACTCTTTTCTCGAAATTTCGACTCTTCTCAAAATTCGCAGAATTTCAATTTTTTTCCCGGAAGTTCGAGTTTTTTTTCTCAAATTTCGACTTTCTTCTCGAAATATTTCGAAATTTCGACTGTTTAATCTTCTATTAAACAGATTTTAAATCATTTGTATCTTTATTTGTAAGGTGTCATTCAACCTGAGAGGAATTTTCCAAATTCCTCAATTGTTTTGATTTCTTCATGTAATTGTTTAAAATTTAACAAATTCTCATTAATCAGGTTTATGAAAATTATTGCAAGGCTCAACAGAACGGTTAAACCAGCGACCGCCAACCCATGCATTTGTACACATATGCATGTTACATGATTATAACATTAATTACTGAAAACTTGTTTAACATCACATTTTAAATTGTCGTAGTTTTTAAGTTTTTACTTTTAATAAAATTAGTATTGATCGAATCGTCGTATCAATTACTCGAATCCTAAACATCGACTTTTTCCTGGAAATTTTGACATTTTTCTCGAAATTTCGACCTTAATTCGAAAAGTTTGATTTTTTTTCCCGAAATTTCGTTTGTTTTTTTCTTTATTTTCGACTCTTTTTCCAAATATCAACTTTTTTCTCTCGAAATTTAGACCTTAATATGAAAATAGTACTTTAGACTCAAAATTTCGACTTTTTTCTCGAAATTTCTACTTTTTTCTTGAAATTTCTACTTTTTTCTCAGATTTCGACTTTTTTTTCGACTTTAAACTGAAAATTTTGACTTTTTTTCTCGAACTGCCGACTTTTTTCTCCAAATTTTGACGTTGTTTTCCAATTTCGAGTTTTTTCTCGAACTTTCGACTTTTTTCTCGAAATTTCGTCTCATTTCTCAAATTTCACGCTTTTTCTTGAAATATCTAGGAATTTCGCCTTTTTTCTCAAAATTTCGACGTTGTTCTCAAATTTCGAGTTTTTTTGTCGAACTTTCAACTTTTTACTCGAAATTTCGTCTCATTTCTCAAATTTTTCCCTTTTTCTCGAAATATTTTGCAATTTCGACTTTTCTCTCGAAATTTCGCTTTTTTTCCCAATTTTCGAATTTTTTTTCTCAAATATCGAGTTTTTTTTTCGAAATTTTGATCTTAATATTAAAATTTCGACATTTTTCTCATAATTTCGATTTTTATCTCAAAATTTCGACTTTTTTTTCGAAATTTCGGCTCTTTTTCTCAAATTTCGACTTTTTTTTGAAAATTTCGACTTTTTTTTTCGAAATTTCGACTCTATTCTTAAAATTCGACGTTTTCTCTTGAAATTTCGATTTTTTCTCGAAAGATCGATCTTTTTTTCTCGTAATTTCGACTTGTCTTGAAATTTCGACTTTTCTCACAAACTTCGACTTATTTTTTGAAAATTTCGATTTTTCTCTCGAAATTTCGCTTTTTTTCTCAGTTTTCGAATTTTTTTTCTCAAATATCGAGTTTTTTTTTCGAAATTTTGATCTTAATATCAAAATTTCGACATTTTTCTCATAATTTCGATTTTAATCTCAAAATTTCGACTTTTTTTTCGAAATTTCGACTCTTTCTCAAATTTCGACTTTTTTTGTTGAAAATTTCGACTTTTTTTTCGAAATTTCGACTCTTTTCTTAAAATTCGACGTTTTTTTCTCAAAATTCGACGTTTTTTCTTGAAATTTCGATTTTTTCTCGAAAGATCGATCTTTTTTTCTCGTAATTTCGACTTTTGTCTTGAAATTTCGACTTTTTTAACAAATTTCGACTTTTTTTTTGAAAATTTCGACCTTTTTTTTCGAAATTTCGACTCTTTTCTTAAAATTCGACGTTTTTTTTCTCAAAATTCGACGTTTTTTCTTGAAATTTCGATTTTTTTCTCGAAAGATCGATCTTTTTTTCCCGTAATTTCGACTTTTGTCTTGAAATTTCGACTTTTCTAACAAATTTCGACTTTTTTTTTGAAAATTTCGACTTTTTTCTCGAAATTTCGATTTTTTTCTCAAAAGTTCGACTTTTTTCTCAAATTTCGACTTTCTTCTCGAAATATTTCAAAATTTCGAACTTTTTTAAAAATCGCAAAATTTTTTGAAAATTCATCTATTTTTCAAAATGTGGAACATTTTTCTGTTTTTCTTGATTTTTAAAAATTCACATTTCTTAAATTGCGTAGTTTTTTTAACACTAAAGTTTTCGGAAATTTTTTATTTTTTTTTTTCAAAATTTACTTTTTTTGGCATTTTTGAGTGTGTTTCAATATTTCGACTTTTGTAAAAATTAAATTCAAATTTTTTTCAAAATTTCAATTTTTTTGAAACTTCTGATTTTGTTTTTTGAAAATTAATTTCAAGGCTGCCTAATTTTTTTTATTAGCCTCGAGTTATCTTATAATATTTTTAGCATTCTGCAGTCTAACACTTTGTATATTTTTTAGTGCTTGTAAAAATGCTCTAGGTTTTAGAGCCCACTATATGTTCTTTAGAGTGAATCTGGATGCATTTATTATAATTTATCGTCCATATAAAATAATTTTTTATTATGGGAGTTACCTAATAAATTTTATATATTATGCACGTTTGGAAGTAATTTATATTAATTTTATGTGGTGTTAATTACAATGGATATTTATGGACCTTTTCATTTGCTGTAAGTGGAAGATTATACTCGAGAAATGACAAATTGTAGCTGGTTTTGATACATCAGTGAACTAATCAAAGGTTCCCGCGGTGCAAGGACTTATAATCATCCTGTAATGCTATTAAAGTACCGAAAAATACTTTTTAATTTCGCAAACTTGTATGTTACATTATCATGTTTCTTTAATACGTGCGTTAATTGATTTATGATACGAGACTTGCAGGACTATTTAATTACTATATTTACTTAATTTCTGCCTTGCATATTTATCCAAACTTATAAAATATTTATTATTACAAGACGAACAAGTAAAGATTGACACATTTCCAAATTTATAGCAGAATAAGCCACGAGTTTAATAATGAAATTTGTGATACCATAGAATTATGCAAGTAGAATGCAACCTAGACTACAAATAGTTTCTCTATAGACCAATAGGTGACGGTAGTCTAAGAAGTCACACTCTTGACATCCCTGAATTCTTTAGTACTTACTTGTCGGAATATTTGCCAACATACCAGTTGAATCAGTTGAATATACCAAAATAACGAGATCAATTTTTGAAAATGATTCTTGCCCCTTCCTGAAGTAAATCCTGCCCACTCTTATGAATTTCAATGATAATGCTTGACTAGAAATGCAAAGTCATAAATAAATATATTTGGATTTAAAATTGTTTATTGGAAACTAAGCAAAATTAATTAACACAAAGATTTTTTTTGGTGCAACGTACCGATCCTTGGGTACCTTCAAAAAAATCCTTCTTGGCTTCAGGGGAGAAGTTTTGTCCTTCAATTTTTAAACACAAAGATAACAAACTATTAATCATGATAAATAAGCTGCATTAATATCTTAAAAGGATCAGGGATTTAGAAATGATGACGACTGCTCTAATTTAAAAGCATAATCCGACGACAGTTGACAGCTGAAATAAACGGGAATTCCCCGAATCGTAAACACGAAGAAAATGGAGTACTATCAGATTTTGTTTAGTCCTTGCAGTTGGCAGCACTTGTGCCACTGGTACGAAATTTCGTCAATGTGAAAGAGAAGGAAAGGAACAGTCATTGGAGCGAATGAGACAGATATCAGTGCGATAACTACCACGCAAGAGAGCAGCGAGTCCAGTTTTACAATGCGCGGTTCTGGTAAATCGAATTGTACGATTTTGGTCTTGGATTTAAATGTCCTGTTAAGGGGGGTAAGGAGACTGGAGACGGAAGGGGTCTCGAAGGGGAATTAGCTAAGAAGTTTGTTCAACATCGTCCGAATGCAAATTCTCAATCATTGATAAATTTGCAACTGTTGCTGATTTATCGTTTTTGTGATATTCGATCCATTTAGACTCTCTGAGCCAACTTGCTTGTCGCCGACAGCGGTCGGTTTATTTAGTATAGTATTCATATTTGTTGTAAACCTATATTTAGAACAATGGAGCCACTTGTGAATAGAAAATTATATCTTTCAAGTCGACGACGTTCACTAAAAAAGAGAAAAAATAACTTTCTGAAAAGGTAAAAAATATTGCGCCTAATGTATACCAATTTCATATAAAAATGAACAGTGTGAGCTGCTTTGAGTCGAAATTTAGAGCTAAACATCCGTATACAAGTTATTGTTTTCAATATTTCAAAAATCTAGAAACAAAATAATTTTTCACATACCTAGATTATTATTAGTCCGATTCTCTGAATAGGTTGTTTTCTTTCTGCTGTAATTTCGGTTTTATTGATTACTCAGGAAAAGGGAATACACACAATCTATTCGTTATTAATTGTATTTTTTGCAGGTACCAAAATTTTTGCTACCACCATTATGGCACTATCTAACAAAATGAAGTTTTGACATAAAAACCATTTTTCTTAACTGTATTAAATGATAAAAAAAATTGTTGACTTGATTTGATTTTTTGTAGCGTTAATGTGGTTGATTGGGATTAATTAGAATGAATCATTATATCCCTTTAGATTTAAAAATAAAATAGATCCAAACAATGTGTCAATACTTTAAAAATCATTTATTTTTATGTTCTTTGTATTCGGAAAACAGTGCAGGTGCCAAAAATGTAATGATGTTTAAAAATTAAAGTTGGTCAATGGCGTAGCATGGATTTTTACCTCTCGGGGCAAACCTTAAATTGGCCCCCTCACTAGTTTCACAATTTCGAAATTAAATTCTAAAATTTCCAGGAATAACTTAAATATTTCAGATTTAATTTAATTCAAGCCTACAGTTTTGGATCTTTTTTAACTTTCTACTCAAAATTGGAGATCCAAAATTTTGACTTTTTTTCAAAATGAGTTTTCAACTTTGAAATTTGAAATCTCAAAATAATAGAAAGAAACGAAATTAAAATTTTAAAATCGAATTTTGAAGAAAGATTTATAAAATGTCTAATTCGATGTCAACAATTTGAAAAGAAATAAAAATGTTTATTTTCCATTAAAGAAACTTCAAATTTTAAAAATAAAGCTAAAAATCGGAAATTGCCAGTTTACATTTACCAATTATTAAAAATTTGAAATCAAAATTTCGAAATTTATTTAGAAATTTGGACTTTTAAAATACATTTAAATTATTTTCTCGCAATTTTAAATTTATTCTGAAAAGTTCCATTTTTCCTTCAAATTTATAAAAATATATTATTAAGAAATAAATAGCAACAGAAAATTTAAAATTTATAAAGCAGAATTTTAAAATTTGTAAAAAAAATTATTGAAATTTTGAAAAACGTCATTAAATAGAGTCAAATTACTCATAATTTTTGTAAAGTTGTTTTTTCAAAATTCTTACTCTTTCTGTAATTTTAAGAGTACCTACAATAAAAAATTCAAATCTACATTGAATATTTTGAGAAAAATCGAAAAATTGAGAAAGATTTCTAATTTTATAAATTAAAATTTCTTGAATTTTTAACTTGTCCGTCAAAATTCTATTTAAAGTTTAAACTTGCGAAAAAATGTTGATTGATAACATAACAATAAGAATCAAAGAGAAGAAAACTTAACTAAATAAAATCTGGAGGTTAAAGTTGAAGTTGTTAAATTAAATATAAAAAAATTGACACCCCATATATGTGACGCCCGGGGCCATGGCCTCCTTTGCCCCCCCTCACGCTACGTCCAGGAAGTTGGTATCATTTTTGAGAAACTGACAGCAATAGAGATATCATTTACAAATATTGAGTGCGGCAATATTGAATATTTATCTTCATAAATAAAGAATAAAATATAGGGTGTCTGTAACACCCGGTATAATTCATTTGTTTGGCCTAAATGGTGTTTGATGTTTATTTCATAAATCAAATTGATAAAAGCTCTGTAGAAAGTGTTTCTCAGTTAACTTATCAAGATGGCAATGAAAGGTAAAAAAATCTTTTTAGATTTCAAAAGTCAAAAAAATTTAGATTTAGTAAAACAAGCAATAAAATAAGGCATATTTTAGTAACTTGGATAGCAATCAGAAACACAAATTTGAAGGAAGTTTAAAAGATATGGACATTTTAAATCAATCGGACTGTTCTTTGTTATCAATGACTTCCGTTGATGGTACATATTAAAATATACAATATTATAGATGTCATACAAACAATTTTTATTGCAGTAGCTACTCGGATGTTTCTGATATTGAAATGCCATATCTTACAGAATTGCAAGGTTCCATGTCTGAAGATAAAGTTGAAGGATCTCGAATTTTTAACATAAAATTACTCATAGCACAATTGCAAAAATTTGGACAACATTCAACTTATTTCAGTTGCAACTCTTCTAACATGGAGTTCGTTACGGAAAAAAGTAGGGGGCTTTATTCTGAGTTGCTTTTTAAATGCAATATGTGTAATAGTGTAGAAGTCATTAAGTCGCAGTCAAAAAATGACGATAATATGGACATTAATAGAGCAGCTGTATGTTTTAATTGCAATATTATGTGCCTATTAAAGAGTAACTATTTTAGGTTTTTGGTAATTTAAGGACAGCTCAAAGTTTTTCACAAATCGAAGAACGATGTGCAATAATGAATATACCAAATATGAGTGTAGGCAAACTTACTTTAAATTGCAGTTAGACTTGTACAACCATATTAAACAAACAGCCATTGATGAAATGGAAAATGCTATTTCTGATGAAATTAAATTAGCTAAAAGTAGGGGGGAAGTAAATAAAAACGGTATTCCTCAATTGACGGTCATTGTCAATGGTTCTTGGGCCAAAAGGTCTTATAGGAGCAATTATAGTTCATTGTCTGGAGTCGTAAGTCGAATGTTAGATTTTTTATTAAAATAAATAAGGACCAATTTTTAGGCTTGTCTAATTGGTTTCTATACGGGAAAAATATTATATATAGGAATCAGAAATGCATTTTGCATAATATGCACTAGAGTTGAAAATAAAAATTTCACGGCCCCAAACCATATTTGCTATAAAAACTGGTCAGGTTCTGCTAATGCAATGGAAGCCGATATAATTGCAGATGGCTTCAAAGTTTACCAATGCATAATGTAATGTACATTCGAATAATAGGTGCATATTAGTTTATTAATTTTATACTATTCATAAATTATTATTCGATAATCTTCGATACTGAAACTCAATTATTCTTGTTTTATGTTATTTATACAAGTGCAAATTTTTCTAATACTGTTTATCTCAGGAGATGGAAGCAGCAGTGTTTAGAACCGGTTGCGAAAAATACGCCCATGTGGTATTGACACAACTATAGAAAAAATTGAATGTGCAAATCATATCTGCAAAAATTTTAATATTCAACTGAAAGCATTATCCAGCAAAAAGAAAACTTCTAGGGGAATTGTTCCAAATATAATTTTTCAAGGTTTTAAAAACAATTTAACCAGAATAAAAGTTGCTGTAAGTTCTGCTATAAAGAAGAGAGCCAATGAAGATATTTCTCATAGCGAAAAAGTTAAAGCCCTTACAACAGATCTTAAGAATTTACCACACCACATATTTGGTAACCATCAGAACTGCCATAACACAAGCACACGATGCGAAGAACATGAACAGGATATAAATTATATCGAAGATCTAAAAATGTGTGGACTGTGGGAAGACTTTAATAATTTAATAAATGGCAAATTAATTAATCATGTAAACAGTCTAGTATATAATGTTAATAATAATTATGCAGAAAGGTATAATTCCATAATCGCAAAATTTATTGGTGGCAAGCGTTGCAATTTCATCCAAAGAAATTCCTATGAGGCCAGATGTGAGGCAGCAGCAGTTTCATTTAATAATAAATCTAAATTTATTAGCAACATTAACAAATCCATAACCAATAGAAGTCCTGGGAAATATGCTAAAAAGTTTGAAACAAAAATGTCGAAAAGCCGTGCAAATGTTTCATGCAAAAAATCATTAAAATATACAAAGAAAATAAAATCAAAGGGTCCAGATTTTCATTACGGGATTAAAAAAATAACAAATGATTTAGACAAAGAATCCTATGATGCAGCAAAAAACGAGTTCCTAAACAATCTAAAAGAATCTTCTGTTAATTTAAATCTTATGACACTTGGGCAGAAAAATAATATTAAATGGTTTAGTGAGAGGCGAAAGAGAATAACTGCTTCAGAATTTGGCAGAATATGTAAAATAAATAAAGGTCTTAAGGCAAATATGGTAAAAGATATTTTATATTCTTCATTTTCGGGCAATGAGTCTACTAAATGGGGACAAGACTATGAGAAAATTGCGTTACAGGAAGTTGCTGCAATAATGAAACTTGATATAAAAGAATGCGGTCTCTTTGCTCATAAAGATTATTTTTTCTTAGGAGCATCTCCAGACGGAATAATGAAGGATGGTGGAATAATTGAAATTAAATGTCCATTTGTAGCCAAAAATGTAATTCCATTAGAAGTTGTACAGCAAAAATTAATTAACTTTTGCAAAATTGGCCCAAATGGACAATTAATTCTAAAAGAGACCGATGATTATTATTATCAAGTTCAAGGCCAGATGGAAATAACCGATAGAAATTTTTGTATATTTGGACAACAAAAGGTATGTCTGCAGAAATTATAATAAGAAATAGGGATTTCTGGAATTTAAATATGCTGCCCAAATTGGAAAGCTTCTATTTCGAATATTTTCTACCGGAAATAGTTGACTATCGCGTTTCCAGGAATTTGCCAATTAGAGGGTCAAAGGAAGATGATAATGATTTTGATTAGAAATTACTATATTAATCGAAAAAAATCGTCCGCGCGCAAGGTCAATAAAAGATACGTATATGTGCTTTTGGAATTAGACCGAATCAAGGAATTACAAAAGTGTTTGACATTTCAAATGCCATTCCTTAGGAACAGGAAAAAAATCAATTTGAACCTTTCAAAGAGAGAAAGTCTCCCAAGTAAAAGTGACACAAAAAAGGATATGAACAGCACAGAACAGCTCAGTACAACACTCAGCATTTCAATCATACCAGAGGCGAAATCTATCTACAGAGACTGTGGCATAAAAATCTAAAATTTTAAAGAGAATAACACGGTAACTCACTGTGATATGAATCATTCCAGAAGTGAAACTCATATGACGTGAAAAGGAGCAATTTTATACACTTTTCACCTGAGGGTCACCCGTAAATTTTTTTTTCCAGGATCTGATTTCCAGATAAAGGGGAGGAGATATCACTCGATGTTGTTGATATCATTCAGAAACTTCTAGATTTTAATGGATCCGCCTAATATCATCCTGGTACAGTAATGGGTACTATTAGAAACTGAAATATGAAGAGACTAATACTTATTGTGAGTACTGGACAAAAAGGAGCAAAGTAGTTTGAGCAAGAGTCGTACAGTTTGATTAAACTAGAAGATTCTCATCCGCATCTACAAATTTCTAACTCTAACCAAATTTATGAGTATCTATGTTAACTGAAAATAAATTTTACTTTTAACTAACTACTCAAATTGTTTTTATAACATTTTTATTTACTATTTTTTCCATAAATGCAGCTGAATTATCAGTTTCAAGTGTAATACTTTTATTAGGTATCGGTAAAGGTTTAGGGTAAAGTTTAACAGGATAGTTTTGACATTTAAAATCATAACTTTTGTATAAAAATGACCTTAGTAAAATGGTCATTTACCTAAGGTAACCCTTAGGAGAATATTTAAAAATACGCATCAGATAATCTGGTTTATTTAAAAACTTTTATCTCTCTTGTTTGCTTTAAAACTAATCTCGTATTAATAAAAAAAATAAATTTATTATCGCTTAAATTACAACTTACACCTTGGTAACAAGAAATATTTACGTAGGGGCTATCAAACAATATCTTTGGGGATACTTTTTTCAACCTCCTTCAAGGAGCAAAAAATTTCTAAAAATTGTTGAGAAATTCCATATGCATTAGTAGAAAGTATAGGAAAATTGGACTATTGTACCCTTTTTGGTTTTCATATTTTTTTGGCAGCTTTAAAGGGATGAACATACTAAGGTCATTTATGCAAAACGTGTTCTTTTTACCTGAAGATTCATCAGAATCATTTATGCTACTTCTTTTGAAAACAACCTAACTACTAACTACTACATATTCATGAGCTGCAAACATTTATAAACCATTTTACTGTTTCCAACAAATGTTTTCGTTTTGTTTATTATTATTATTACATCTACGGCGCTTAGATAAAGAAATATGAGCTGGGAACCCGAACGTACTTCGTTCGTTGATGATGTATTTGGGAAGGGGCAATAATTTCTCTCGATCGTGATACGTCCGTCTCCGCACCCTACCTCACCCGAGTGATGGCAACTGAAATACAAGCGCAAATTTTTACGCCAACAGTGCTCTCCCATTTTACAAATGGTGCCTTTATTTTTCAACCTTTTGTTTTCAAATTTGGAGAACTTATAAAGCAAGGATGTCGAATTCGTCCTCTGGAAGTACTTTTTCCAAGTTCGCTTTAGTTTCCGAGATATTAGCTTCCGAAAGTAAACAAAAAAAGGAACAAATTGTATGCCCATTTGCTGGAATATTAGAAAAAATCTGCTTCCAAAGCCCGAATTTCCCCAACATTTTTAAACATCATTGCCAATTTTCATGGAATTCTAAGCCATAGTATTGACGTAGTTTGTAAAATGGCAAGCGAAGAATTTCGACGTTTTACGAGTACCAGACCGCCTTAAGACTAGAAATTCATATATGGATATACCAAACTGACGAGATCTAACAAGATCGAAACCGGTCTTTGGTTTCCAAACTTCGAATCTAATAAATGTTCAAACCTATTGGTCTGTGCATTAGTAATCTTGTCTTCTGGGAAATTTTTCCTAGAGAGCAACCGCTTCGCTAGGTGGCAGTGTTTCAACTGTTGGTAGTTCAGCTACCTATGATTCACCACTATACACGCCGCCTGGAGGGCTGCATGAATTTGTAGTCTAGGTTGCATTCTTTTTGCATACGACATTGTTGGCGATGGCCATAGTTTCTCTATGGACCAATAGGTGGTAGTACTAAAGAGTCACTCGCTCGACGCCTGTGATTGTTTTAGTACTTACATGTCGGAACATTTATTAGCATTCGAGTTGGATATACCAAACTGACGAGATCTAACAAGATCGAAACCGGTATTTGGTTTCCAAACTTCGAATCTAATAAATGTT